>BMAO01015704.1:0-57008 GCA_019973975.1 Trichonephila clavata
AAATGTCTTAAAAGTTCTCATAAAGAAATTATTTCAATATATTTATTTTATGGTTCCTTTATTGTGACTATAGTGTTTTGTTTATTTGGATGAAAATAAATGAAGTATATATATCAGATTCTTTATATTTAACCCAATATAAATATATTTTATGCTTTTACTCATTAAAGAAAGGTAGAAAAAAATTATGTTTTTACCATAAAATCTGGCATATCATGTATACCATCGTATTACATGCACTTATACTTTCAAGTAGCAATTTTTAATTTTTATGTTTATTTGCTGAGAATGTGCACCCCCATTTTCATGAAGAAAACTGAGATGTATGCGAGTCATGCTCTTAAAGTTTGAAAGTCATTTATTCTAAGCTTTAGTAAAAAATAGTATACATCTAGAAGTGCAACCCTTTAAGTTCATAAGGAATGCCATTTCTTTTAAATAACCATTATTTTGATCTATGTAGAAATCTAATTTTTTGTCCTGTGCTCACATTTTTTAAAACTCTTATTTTTATACCTGGTATATAACGTGCACGCTTAAAATTCAATCTTATTTTTTGTGTTAAAAGTGTGCACCATACACCAGATTTTACGATACACATTACCACAACAATGCCAATGTTCAAGATAACGTGCCAAGTTGGTGACCCTGATTTTGCGTGTGTCGTATGCGCCAGATTGACTACCATGTGTTGTATTACATATAATTTCACCAATATGGTTGCAATATTATGAAAGTACCAAAAATTAATACAGCTTGGGTACAAAAACTCCTGTATGCAGGTATGTTGTACACAAGTGAAAAAACATAAATCTTGGTACTTACGTATTATCACAACCAATTGGTGACATTATATGAAACAAAGCACCTGTTTGCCCAATTCAGGAACTCGGAGGGTACTTGTGTATTTTTGCGACAATCGCTGACTCTAAATAACTCGCTGAGTTGGCCACCCCGATTTCCTATGTGTGGTACACACTGAATTGGCTGCCAGGTGCTTCATTTCATATAATATCGCTAATAGGTTGCAATAAGACGCAATTACCAATCAGGGTTGCCAACTTGGTGTGTTATTATTAGATTTGGCATTTGTTGTGATAATACGTAATTTGTTCAGTCTGACGTATTTGAAGCACAATTAAATTAAATTATAGTTTTAAGAAACATGCTTTTTTATCAAACTAAAAAGTAAGAAATAAATCTTATATAAGAATAAAATGATTAACTAGAAAATTAATGTCATCGTGGTAAAGGCGTGGGGTCCTATGTACTACATTTTTACACTAACTCTGCATTTTGGAATAGAACTAGTAAGAAATTATAACAATTGATATTGAGCACCCCACTCTTTTAAATGCAGTTATTATTTTTCCAGTTTCAATTTTATTTTTTTCTGCTTTTTTCTTGGCATTTCTAAATACCTTTTGTTCTATTTCTTTAAATCCTGGCATTCATATTTTTCTAATTGGTTTTCTATAAAAAAAAGTACTTATGTTTTTGCTTCTTAATGTAATTCCTTTTTTGCCAGGAATAAGCCATTCTTTTAAATTATTGTCATGTTGAGTTCTTAGTGGGAGACCATCATCATTGATTGAATACTATTGGATGCGAAAATTTATTTGCAGCGATTTCAAAACCACTTCTAAAAGATGTTTAATGTGTAGTGTACTGATAACAAATTAGTTCCTGTATATATTGTTCCAATGTGTGGTATTTTTTTAACTGTTGTTTTTATAAATGTGAAATTCAGGTAGACGTGCAATATTTATAAAAATTGTATTTTTAAAATCTTTTATCTTGTTTCTAAATTATGAATGCTTTATTTTTAATTTGCAGTAATTTCATTTCTGCTTGTTAGTACAAATCTTGATTTTTAATGTTTCCACTCATAATTTGTTTTAAATTTTGCATATAGCTCTGAATTTTTTAAAAAAATATTTTATGGATAAAATTAATTTATGAATTTCATACATTTTGCACTTTCTGCCAAAGACCATTGGTTTCACATTGTAGCCTTTGTCCTTATGTTCTAAATACTCATACAGGTATAGCATATCACTACATGTGTTATGCTAAATTTTGTAAATAGTCATTTCGAAAACTATATAATTATGAACAACCTTTGTAAAAATTTTACTCTAATGAGAAAACTTTCAAAATTGCTTTCAGAACCAGCTATCTATAAATTCTGCAGTAAATAATTTAGATGACTCGCATATCCTAACATGTAATTTATTTGAAACAACACTGTTTGAAAGGCATTTTCACTCACATTTTGTAACTCAAAGACAAGATTTGATAAAAAAATTAAAAAGTTGTTTATTTATGTACTTTTACACACTTTCCTATATTTACAATGATAATTCAATATATATTACACTAAAACATAATCTGTTCTGCACAAATAAGGATGGAGTTGACTATAATATGGATTAGATAGTGTTTATAAAAAAAAATTTCAAAAATTTCACTTATATTCTTGTTTATTTTTTATGTATATATGTATGTGTACAATTTCCAGAATAAATATTTCAACAATATGATTTTGGTTTGTTTTATTTTTCTTGTTAACAGTGAATAATTGAAAATAAAATGCTATATAAAGTAGAAAAATGGCTAGATTATGATTCTGCTGCTCCTTGGGATGTTATTTTTTCTTTTAAATGGGTGCAGAAAACTTCTCTAAAAACTCTTTCCAGTTGGTTAAAAACTTGTTTATTTTAATGTTTTTTAATGCAAAAATCTACTGTTTTAGTTGTTTTTACATTCTTCTAAGGACTGAAATTTTTAAGTATTTTAATTTTAAAAAAACCATTAACTTAAAAACTATAATATTTGTTTTCTTTGGTGATAGGAGAGTGTAAAATCAGTTGATTTAACAAAAAACGATCTTAATTTTTAATATAGCAATGCATTTTCTTTATTTCCATGTGGATAGATGTTTCTATTTAAACAAAACAATTGATATAAAGAGTACTTACACACCTGGGCCTAATGAGTGTTAGTTTAGTCAAAAGGTTTTTTTCTTCAGGTTACATAATATGTAAAAAAGCTATTTCTTTCTGGCATTGTTTTGAAATTTTTACTTAGAAAAATCTGTTATTTATCATAATGTTTCCTAGATATTTCTAATAACTTATTATTGAAGGGCTGAATTTTTTTAAATAAAAGTTAATTTTCTGCTTGTATATGATTTTAAGGAAACAATATAATGCTTCTAGAGAAACATAAATATAAATAATGAATCAAATTGCTTCTGGAACTAGTTCAAAATGCATACACATTTGTTTAACTATTACATCGAATTCATTTTTGCAGTTTTCAAAGATTTATATTTGCGGTAAAAGTTCGAAGACATGCAGTTTGTGATCAAATAATAGTTGCATTTTTTTTCTCGAAAAGTAATATTTTTGTCGATACTTGCTTATTGTCGCCACCGTATTGGCGACATTATATAAAACGAAGTACATGGTTGCTAATTCAGCGCGTAGGACACATGCGAAATCGTTACTGCCAATTTGGCGAGTTATCTTTAACTTAGGCACTTTCGCGATAATATGCGAGTACCTTTTTGTTACACACAATAAACGTAAAATGAATTTTGATTTCGAAGTTAAGTGTAAAAATTTCATGAAATGAAAATAAAATAATACGTAAGATGTAGAAAGTGAAAATTTACAACTCAGGTATCACATTTTTAAATCCCTTAAGATTTGGGTTAATAAATATTTTTCTGTTAAAAATTCATATTAGATACAACAGTACCGAAAATAAATGCTATACATACTCATTTTATTGTTTTAACTCATATTTGATACATTAACAAATTCAAATATGAGTGCATTATATACTCATATCGATCTTTCATTCTCAAAAATTTGATCCCGTAACAGGTTCAAAAATGAGAATGTACTTGTGTCTCCATATGAGAATATGCGATTCTCAGATTTGAGTGAGCGTGCATCGGAGCTATTTTGAGAATGTGAAGTACTCAAAAGTGAGCTGTTTGCTCTCAGTTTTGAAGATCGTTTCTCGCAGTGCAAGACCATTGTAATTAAAATCCCTCGAGGGAAAACTTCTGTGAATTATTACTCAAATACAGTCGTACCCCGATTTAACGAACCCCTATTCGACGAATTTTTTCTTGCCCCCGATTAAAATGGAAGCAAAAATACTATTAAACGAATAATAAACCTTAAATAAACGAATTATTTTAACAACTGAATTTTTTTTATTTGTTTGTATCACAAAAAATTGGACTTATTTTCAAATGGCATCCTTTTTGCCCAGAACAGAAAAGTTACAAGTTTTGACAGCGAAAGGTGCAGTCTATTATTAAACTTTAAATTTGTAAAGGGGAGCCATGAGTGTAGCCTACCGCGTGAGTTTTGAATTTTGGACTGAAAATTCCTTTATCTCATCTTTCTCCCCAACGCTGGAGATAGCTTAAGAGAATCGCTATGTTTCTTGAGAAAAGTGAGGTTTATTATACGTATGGTTTTGCAGATAATTTTGTTTTTGAAAGTTTGTTAAACATGGCAGATTGTTGGAAACAAATGCGTAGCAATTTTTATACAGAAATCGATAATGAAACTTCCGTCAAAACTGTTAAATTTTCTAATTCTTTACATTGTTTATAGAAACTGGGGAAAAAATACCTCACACATATGCAGCAGGATGTAAACGACGCTGTATTTTTTTTCCATCATAAAATCGAAAAAGAACTCTTTTGAGTGAAGAATCAAAAAGTTTGCGAAACATCTATTAGTCAATATTCTAAAATTTCCAATTATCTGTTGCGTAATAATTCGCTAATTGTATTTTTAGCTGCCGAATGAAAAAGTATGTAATTTCTCACAATGGATATGTTTGTGTAGTTGAATAAAAATTTCCAAAAGGTAATTGGAAAAAAAAAGAATTGTATTTTTTTTTTGAACCCCGATTTAACGAATTAAATGTTTAGTCTTGGTGACTTCGTTAAATCGGGGTTTGACTGTATATTGTCTTGTAAAATATTTCCAGATGAATGAAAAGAATCATTCTACTTCGATTGAAACCGTTACTCACGCATAAATTTTATGTATAAAAACTGGAGAGGGGGGGGAGCACAACATTGATACCCTTTCTCTTGGCATACCGGTTTGTACCTCATTTTATCGGCCTGTCTCCAAGTCGGCGACGAAACGAAACTTGTGACGTGTTCCGTTATTGCACCCTTTTGCGGTTCAGAATTAGAAGAAAAAAGAAAGAAAGAAAAGATAGGAAAAGAGAGATCGTGGAGAAGAAAAGTTATGTGACGTCAGTGTTGTTGCCGATAACTACCCACCTTCTAAAAATACTGGAACTCGTTAACCACCGTCCGGTTCTGAATTACTTTTTTATTCCTTTGTTCCCTTCACTTGATTGAAGTCCGCAGTGCTTTTTTATGATTTTCCTTGTCATTTGAAAAAAAGGTTTTGTATTGCTTTATGGATTTTGCCGCAAATCGAAAGGCACGATCCTTTCTGTGTTAGTGATGTTTCGAAATGTGACTTTTCTATTCTTGGGGCAGGGTGTTTGTTATGCTCTGATATTTTTGTCTCTGTCAAGGTTTTCTTGAGTTGCTCATCAATCTCAAAACAAATGGATTGAAAAGGAGAAGGAAAGGTGGGTATAGTGGAACACACGCACATTTTTCAATTTATTTTACACTTGTATCTCCGCTTTATGATGTAACTAACTATCCAAGGAATGGATTGGTTGCCATGGGCAACGCATTTCTGCTGCTCAAATTTTTGGAATTGTTTTAATTTAAGCGATTAAGGTCAAAGTCACTGGTTCAAATTCTGGTTCACTTAAGATCTGGTTTTGGGTCTTATCTGAGATCGCAGTAGCCTAGTGGTCAAGGTAAGTCTAGTGGATTTGTGGCAGGCGTGTCATGAGTTCGAGCCCATTGCCGCTGAAGATCCACCGTGCACGTTATATGCCGAGGCTCAGACGTCCTCCCGTTGGTGTGGTGTAGAAGTTAGGAAAAAGGGGCTCCAGCTCGGGTGTCGTCCTCGTCACTTGACCATGGTTCAAAATTACGAGGTTTGTCGCCAATGGCCTTCGTTCAGCTTTGTAGTGCGACGTAAATATCACACACTGTCTCTCTCTCTCTCTCCTGGATCTTACCTTTGCACGGACCGTCGTGTTGCTGAAATGCCTTAAATTTGTCGAAGCTGTGAAAATGACATGGTCAGTGGCGCACACAAGGGGGGGGGGTGTCCTGGGGGTCCGGACACCCCCCAAAGCCATTGAGTTTTTTTCGATTGAGGATAATCCTAACCATTAATTAAGTACTAGTAATTAACAATTTATTTTATTAATTAATGTTAATTATTAATTCAATAATTTATTTTTTACTTTTTGTTAACAAAATCAGAAGAATCAATTGGTGTTGTCTTGAGGTATGATACGAATTGGGGGACTTTCGACCATGGACTCTCCCCCCTTGAAAAAATTTTGTGTGCGCTACTGGACATGGTTTATAAGTTTGGGGATTGAGATGATTGCTCAGATGTCAATCTCATCAAAGCGGTCCGCGTCGCCAATAACTCTCGCATTATTTTCTCACACACACACATAACCATCTAATTCTTTCGTGTGGAATGATAGGGATTTTATGCACATTAAAATAGAAGTGCTCAAGTGGTGTAATATAGAAGTTAAAAAAATCAACTGCATTTGAGCTTAGCACAATTGCTCTAATTCTTCCACGAACTATGGCCATCATGATGCTCCAGAGAGACCAAGTTCAGATCTTATTTGTTTAAATCTTTGAAAAGTTTTGCCTGGTCTGTCTAGATACAGATAAAGTTGCAGATGTAGCAGGGTTTATTCGTAGTGCATGTACATTGATTTCAGTTTTAATTTTGTTAAAGACTGCGATGTAGAATTATGGAGATTATACTTTCCATTGAAGTCAAATTTCTACTAACTGTATAATTCTATGAAGGTTCAATGATATCCAGGGACGTCTTAAGACTTCTTGAGGCCCCGGGGCTCTATGGGAAAGTATGTAATGGGCCCCCACACAAATGTAGATCCCACTTATGACCCTTAAAACAGACAATACCTAGCATACGTTGTCAAATACTCGTACGAACAATAACCCGAAACAAATAAAGGGGTATGACTTACAATCGCAGAAACTGGCTCGAATGACTACCGCCTTTTGACTGAATGAGTCATGGTGGTAGGCCTACGCCTATACATGAACGATGGTCATCACATGTAGATCTTACTGCTTTCCAAGTAGACGTATTGTCCAAAATTTCCAGTTTTTCGGGAAATGCGACCGGAAATAACATTTGACCGTTGAAATTTTTCGAATTATGATCTTATTAAGGCTGAGTTGAAAACGAGGCGAGACTCTGGGCCCGAGCCCAGTTGGTCCATGCCTTAAGACGTCCCTGGTGATATCTTTGGGTTGGGAAAAATCACACTGACAAGCTAAGTTACTGTTGTGAAAAGTAGTAAAGTCTTTTCAGTCTATTGAATCCCTGATTGAATAAATACATCAGTTCTACTTTCTTATTATGCTGATAGAAGTTTTGTTTGCATTATTTTCAATTGTAACATGTTATATTTTACCTTTTTTTAAAAAAACATACGTAGAAAATTAAAATATCGTGACTTATTTTCCACAACCAAAATACGAATCGGTCTAATTGTTATGTTCAACAAGTAGCTATTTGCTTACTCACAAAATGATTTTTTTTTCTCATTGAGCTTACTTCAGAATCGACTATGACAAAGAAAAAGGGTGCGTTGTCCGATTTGATCACAAAAGATGCGTGCAGAAGTTGAACCGCTTGATTTTTCGTTTGAAACAACCTGTTTAGCTAGTTGAGTGTAAGCGCCAACCTTGATTCTCGTATCTATTGACCAACGTCTGGGTTGGATTGTTTAACATGCATCATGGAGGAATAGAATAAACGTTCACAAAACATCTGTGCTGTAGATCAGCAGTGTTTTGTTACTACAATGGTGGAGTTGAGCGATAAAGGGGGGGGGGGAAATCGCGAGGTTTCAATTAGAACTTTGTCAAATAAGGAAATTCAAAAGCCAGGATTTAATTTTGATGGGATAATTATCGCCTTTCACTTAAAAAGATTTCTAGAATATAAAAATAGAATTTTTCAAATAATCACGATATTTTACGTGAACTAGGTGAAAAAAAAATGAAAATATGCACACACATTGTCTCTTTACTTCTTTTATTCACACTCAATGTTATTTGTATGAAGAATAATTTGCTGAATGTTAGTTTCATTCGATTCGCGTGCTTATTAAGATATCGCTCTCGAATTCCCCTTGAGTTCTTGATAATCAGACTCATCGTTTTGCATTACTGTCTGACAACAAGAGTTATACGAAGTGAATCCTCACTCTCCTAACTTCCACACGACGCCATCTAAAGACTTCGAAGTTCATAGTACTTAAACAAACAAGAAACTTTCCTTTATCTGCACGGGGGCTTATGGTAGAATCGACTCTAGAATGGCTACTCTTCCGGCATTTTTGCATAGGTTCTTGCGTGTATATTTAGACACCAACGTTCAACAATCTTTCATTGTCCACTAAGTTACACTGCTGTCTTGTCAGTCTGTTCTCCATATATCTGTCTACCATCAGACATGTGGTCGATGATTGGTAAACGACTTGATCCAGCACAATTCATATGCTTGAGCTTTAGCAAAGTGTGAATTTTACATTGGACTGCGTACCCCAAGAACACATCCAGTCTTTTTCTTCCAATGCCGACGCTAGTTGCATTATTATGGATGTTAAGTTCTTTGTGTACCTCAAGTCGAACGGCACTCGTTTTTCAATCATTTCCTTCCTGGATATTGTATGTTTTTTTTCCCTCCAATAAATTTGGATTTGATATTTCTTGTTCTTTGTGACGTTGCATTTTGGCTGCCCAGCATTGTAATTTTGTTGTTAGTTCGGCAAGAAAATTAAAAAAAAAATTTTTTTTATCGAAAGTTGTGAAATTTTATTGAAGAAATATCGAATTCCCAGATTATATCAAAACACACACATAATTATACATGTATGACGTAAGTTTTAACTGCAGACCGACAAATTTTTTATTTTTACCTGAAAGATTACCCCTTGGTGCCTTCGTTTACGTGTTTTTTAGAATGAATTCCCCCCATAAGAGAAGTTTATGTACACCGCTGTTAGCACTGTACATATGATAGCTACCTATTTATAGCGACTCGATTCCATATGCTCCAAATAAAGCTGCTTAACGAGTTATTTATTCGCTGTGATGACCGTCACAGGCTCTTAAATAATCTCGCGTTGAAGCGATTCGATTAATCCATTCACACTCATCTCATAACAATGATGCTACTTATTCATACATCAACCGAATGGCACAGGATTTATTTTAATGCATAATTTACGCTGCAAATTGTGGCCTTTACCGACTTCGGATTAACGGTTGCCAATTCCTAAAATATATATTAAGGAGAGGAATAGTTAAGAAAAAATATACCTAATTTTAAAATTTAAATCCTCAGTATGTTTAAATCATAGGTTCTCAACGTGGGCGTTTGAGGCTTTCAGGGGGGGCGGTAAGAGACCCAGAGAAAATTAGGGGGCGTTGAGATGGCATGGAGGGACTTGGGCAGATAAACCAAAAAAGATTTAAAAAACACGTTGATTATGTACTAACAAAAGTAAACTTTGATACTGTTTACCTTATGTTGATTGTATGTATTTAAATCATTTCTATATCCCAAGTACGAAAATTCACATATTTCGGTAGTTCGGGAAGTGTATGAAAAAATTAAAGATAATATTACATTCAGACCTACATTAATTTGAATGATATAGTGCATTTTAATTTCTGAAGTGCACGTGTTGTCTTTGTGAGCAGTAGGAAAAATGTTTCGTCCACATTTCGTATATTATCCAAGAAACATAAATATGTTAACCAAGAATTAACATGTGATTCTTTAAAAGCTGAAACTGTCAATTTATATTTATTTTGAAAGCAATAGTTTTTTCTTATGAATTACTTAGTATCATCAAAACCCCCGCCTGTCTTTATAACAAATAAATTAAAACTTTTATTCCACTCTTTTAAATGATGAAGGAATTCACACACAGTAACGTTTCAGTTCCAATAATATATATCCTATCTATTCCAACAATACATAATATTACACATTTAAATATATGTGTGGCAATAGCTATTTCAGATTCGCAAGTAAAAAAATATGATCTTAAAAAAATTAAATCTCTATATATATAAAGGAGAAAAGCGACTCACTGATTGACTGACTGACTGACTAATCACGATATCTCCGGAACTATTCAACCTACAGATTTGAAATTTGGTAGGCGTGTTCCTTTTATAGAGTAGAGATCAGCTAAGAACGGATTTTGCGAAATTCGAATCGCAAGGGGCGTTACGGGGGTTAAGGGGCGTTATAAATAATTGTTTCCATTTTTAACCTACTTGACGTACAATCTTGAAATTAGGTAAACAGATTCCTTTCATAGAGTAGAGATCCCCTACAATGAGTTTGGTGAAAATCGACCCCCAAGTGGCGTTGCAGGGGCTTAGGGGGCGTTATAGATAATTATTTCCATTTTTAAACTATTTGACGCACTGTCTTTAAATTTGATAAATAGTTTCCTTTCGTAGAATAATGATCAGTTACATAACGGGTTTTGTGAAAACAGACTTCTAAGTGGCGTTGCGGGGGATTAAGGGGCGTAATAGATAAACATATCCGTTTTTAAACTACTTCACCTACCTGCTTGAAAATTGGTAGGTAAGTTTCTTTCATGGAGTAAATATCCGCTACAAAATGGGTTTTGAAAAAATTGACCCCCAAGGGGTGTTGCGAGGGGGGGGGGATTTAAGGGACGTTATAAATTCCGATTTTTTAACTATTAGACGTACAGTCTTGAAACTTAGTAAGCAGATTCCTCTCATTACGCTACAAAATGGGTTTCGTGAAAATTGCCCCCAAGTGGCGTTGCGGGACTTAAGGGCCGTTATAGATAATTATTTCCATTTTTAAACTATTAGACGCACAGTCTTTATATTTGATACAAATAGATTTCTTTCATAGAGTAGAGATCAGCTATAAGAAGGTTTTGTGAAAACAGACCTCTAAGTGGCGTAATAGATAAATATTTTAGTCTTTAAACTACTTGACCTACCTGCTTTAAAATTGGTAGGAATATTTCTTTCATGGAGTACATATCCGTTATAAAACGGGTTTGGGGAAAATTGACCATAAGGGGTGTTGCAGGGGGTTAAGGGCAGATATAAATAATTATTTCTATTTTTAAATTATTAGACGTACAGTCTTGAAATTTGGTGAGCAGATTCCTCTCATAGGATAGAGATACACTACAAAATGTGTTTTGTGAAAATAGACCCCTAGGTGGCGTTGCGGGGGTTCAAGGGGCGTTATTGATAAATTTTTTTGTATTTTTAATTTATTGGGACGCACAAATTTTGCTAAGCAGATTCCTTTTATAGAGTGCAATTCCCCTACAAAATGGGTTTTGTGAAAACAGACCCGAAGTGACGTAGCAGGGGCTCAAGTGGCGTTATAGATAATTATCCCCATTTTTAAACTATTAGGCGTACAGTCTTGAAATTTGATCAGCAGATTCCTTTCGTAGAGAACCGCTACAAAATGGGTTTTGCGAATATCAACTACCAAGTTTAATTTCGGGAGATTAAGAGGCGTAATCGATAAATATTTCCATTTTAAAACTATCTGATCATCATGCTTGAAAATTGGTAAGCATGTTCCTTTCATGGAATAGAGTTTCTTCTAACAAAGAGTAAAACGAAAATTGACCCCAAGGATGGTTGCGAGGGGTCGAGAGGAGTTACAGAAAAAAATTCCTGTTTTTAATTGTTAGACCCATTTACTTGAAATTTGTTAAGCATGTTTCTTTTGTTGAATCAACTAAGAATGTATTTTAAGTAAATCAAGTTCTGCGGAGGGGTGCAGGGGGTTACTGGGACGTATTGACACAAAAAAATTCCTTTTTCGAGCTACAAGGACTATAATAATGAAATTTGGTTTGCATTTTTCTTTTGTTGAATTGAAATCCGCTAAGAGCGGTTATTTTGGAAAACGGCTCTCAACGGGATTACGGGGATATTGATAGTAAAACTTTCGTTTTTTTTCTGTTAGATTTAGACTTGAAATTTGGCTTGCATGTTCAATTTACGGAGTAGAGATCCACCGAAAATTGGTTTTGCGGGAATCCACTTGGTTTTTGGGTTAAGAAAGAGCAAACATCATTCTATACATCACAGTTTTAGAGATTTTTAGTAAATAAAAATTAAATGAGTTCTGCCCTTTTTTTTTTTATCAACAGGCGACAGTTACAGGTCTAAGTATATTTTTCAATACAATCGAATTCTTAATGCAGGACTTAGAAATCAATAATTTATACATATATATATAAGCAGTAAAAATTTATAAAAGATCATGAAATACCCAGCGAAGCGGGTGGGTAACGGCTAGTAAATAATATATTCTATTGGCAATAAAATATTTTTTTTAAAAATTTAACTCTTGTTTTCACTATGTATTATGTACAATTTCTCTAAGAGTGGGAGGGAGCGGTATTGAAATATTCACTAGAAAAAGGGGCGCCAGTTCAAAAAAGGTTGGGAACCAATGGTTTAAATTATTCATTGAATAAACCATCCATTGTTCAATTAATTCATTTTGAAAAATTATTTATGGTGTGTAAAATAGATTTACTGTAAAAATTCGAATTCCAAGAAGACACTTTTATGTTTGATTATTTTTAATCAGAAGTTAATTTATTCGCAATCCTTAAAACTTCTTTTGATACCCGACTTTAAAAAATAGCACTCTGTTGGAATGTTAATGCTAGCATTTTCGTTTTTTATGTTTCGATCAAAAAGATCAACACGTTAGCTCTGGTAATATTGCTTTGGAAAATTACAAACTTAATGATAGTTTTTTTTAAATATAATTTTATAATATACATATTAAAGTTCATCGAGTTGCTCTAAAGAAAGAGTCTGCAAACGGAGGCCCTTAGCATTGCAGAATGGGGCTTTTCAGACTTGTGCCTGCTCTAGAACAACTCGGCGGACGTTTTGAAGCAGAGACAAATGAGGGGGACGACACCAGAATTAGTTCTTCCCTCTTTTCACTTCCATATCTCACCGATTGGAGGGGGGGGGGGAGAGATGCACTTGCGGAGCCACTTCCATTTAACTTGCAGCAGCCTCCAATATTTCACACGACAGCTTTTAAACGGAACTAGGTCTCAAACCCACGGTTGAACATGAATATCACCGCCTACGAGCTCGCGCCCATGATTGACCCCGGAGCTTTCGCGGTGTCGCTATTATTAAGATACGGGTTTTTTTCGAAGACGTGTCATTCCTTTTCTTTCTTCTTGGTACACGTTTGCATGTACCCCCCCCCCTTTGTATTAACTTAGCGACACCTCTTGCTGCTGACCTTGTTATTTGAAACAATGATCAAATGGTGAGATTAACCGGTGCTTCACTTTCAAATCATCCATTCAAGGACTTTTAGTTCTAATTTGATTTAATGTATGTTAGCCTCATATATAATTCCACGCGATGGTGTTTAGCTGAATCGGGATTCGATTCCGCGTCTTCATTTGTACATAACCAATTTCGAAACTCTCCTCTCACCAAGGCCACTAATTTAGATACATTTGTACAATAGATGTAAAAACATTAAACATTATATAATCAAATATATTATTTGATTATAGTCCTTTTTTTATTAATAAGAGTATTTTAGTAATTTTTATCGTAAACTTCAATGAAGTCGATCCATTTATAAAAAGGGGGCGGGGAAGGGGTTATATATTTTTTTTAATTACATCCATTATTAAGATTGTAATTTATTTATTTTTTGTCGCTTAAAATTGTATGAAAGTATTTTTATTTGTATTGAGGAAGAATGATATTCTAATGGGCTAAACTATTACTTGAATGTAATGAAGAAAATCAGTGATATACTTTTTCGATTACTTTAAAATTCTTTTAGTCGCAAGAAGAAAAAAATCTCATTGTCTTAAGAACATCCGTAACTTTATCTCTCTTTCAGTCATACTAAACAAACACCTAAATAAGTATAAATTAGGAAGAACTTAATTTTTAATGAGTTTTGTTTTAGTTCATTTGAAAGCCTAAAAGAAATATTTTTAAAAGTACAACTTTTTTGTGTCTGAACAATATTGTAGACAAGTTACTTTAATCAATTTCGTTACATATATTTTTTTTTTCAAATCAGTTTTCTTACAGACCTATACCAATGAAACGTTTAGTGTTTGTAAAAAGAAAAATGCATTATCTGAAGAATGTTTATAAAGAGGTTCGATACTGTTAAACAATTGTACCAATTCGTTATGGTAGATGCTTCTCTGCTATTAAACATGCGTACTACCTATTAGATACCTCGTTCTTTTATCTTGAAGACTTTTCCAGTTATAATTAATGTTTAAAAAAACAGCCTAACGACTGTATACTAAATATTATTTTAGATACTCAAAACTTTAAAAAATTTTAAATTATCTGTGGTTACTTCTTTTTTCTTTTGTAAGTGCTTTATCTAAAGCAAAAAAAAAAATGTTTTCTTGCTTATTAATTCTTAGAAGACTTTGGGTTGGTGTTTTTTTATTAGCTTTTTTTTTTCAATATTAATGGTGTATAGTTTGCGTGTAATTCTCGGAATAAGCTATCATTATCAAGTGTCCTTGATTGCTTTGGTTTCTTAGAAATTTGCGGATTCTCTAATTCCTTTCAAAAGTTTTTTTATGTTCATAATAACGGTGTCCGTTATTCTTCACGCCATTATCTTTGCACAGTGTATAATTTGACTCGATTAGAAAGCCGTTCTGGATCGTACAGTTTCTGCCACAACAAAAGTCAAAGCGAGTTGAAATGAATCTAGAATTTGATTCAAATTCACAAAACTGTCACAAATTTCAAAGAATTTTGACTTTTTTATTTTAATGTACAAATTGAAAGCTATCGACTAAAATGAATTATTATTTATAAATAGTTTCTATTTGTGTAGTCACAAATAGTATCCATCTTTTGAAATGGATAAAATTTGAGATTAGTTTTATAGCAGGGTGTATTTTATGCGCATCGTCGTCAGTTGTTCTAAACAACCAGAAGAAAAAAACTTAATTTAGATTCAAAAAGAGTCATTTGCATAAATCTGGGATAAAAATTGGCGTTTTGTTTATTTTTTTGCAATGATTTGGGGGCAGCGAGATATAGAATTTGATATTTTAAATTAATTAAATATGAAAAAATATATTTTTAACTTTTATTCTTAAAGGCTTAAAGCATTTCTAAATATAAAACAGATTGGTTACTGTTTTTATGTTCTAACACCAAAATAGTATATATATTAGGAAAGAAATACTTCATTCATGTAGATATAAACTATTTCGAAGTGTCCTTTCTTGTTACAATAAACAGAACATAATTTTCGCCAGCAACTAGTATAAGTTATGAACCACATTTTGAGTTATTGTTTTTCATTTACTTGATCATATCAGTAACGCATCGATAAATCTGAACGATAAAGTTTCCACAGCAAGTGGAAACCTGACCCCTGTTTCGAAGACAATTACTCGAATGTACTGAACGTAGTAAAAACATTTTTCTATTGGATGTCGAAAGACCGACTGGCGGAAAATATGCTATTGTGCTGAAATTTTGGACGCCTGCAATTGTAAATGGTAGGGTTAATAGTGTATGAATAGTATTTGCCTTCGATCGAGACGAACATTACATCTTTTTAATAAATTAAACAGTTAATCTCTTACCTGAATTTAATATTTTCTGTGACAAGTTTTCGTGCGCGTTTTCTGAATAAAAAATAAGTGGCCGCGGTAGCAAAGTGGTTATGATCATGGAATCGTGACCTGCATGTCATGAGTTCGAGCCTAGTACCACTGAAGACCCGCCGTATGATGCACATTAAATATGCCGAGGCTCAAAGTCCTCCTGTTGGCGTGGTGGGGAAATTCGGAAGAGGAATGACAACTCAGGTGTCGTCCTCATCACTTGACTATGGTTCAAAATTACGACGTCCGTCGTCACTAGCTCTTTCGTGCAGTTTCATAATGCGATGTTGATAAACACTCTCTCACTAAAAAAAATGCCATGTTTATATTTGATAATATGGCTTTTTAAAATTGGTTTACTAATTACAAATAGTACACAGAATAATAAACATAATTTTACACATTTGATTGAGAAATGGCAAAATTAGAGTTACTTACCTCCGGAGGGATTACAGTGTTGAATCGGTACTTTTTTTGAAAAAGTTGCCAAGTCTACCATGAAAATAATGCGCGTATTTCTTGATCCGTACGATAAATTATACTCCTTTAAGTGGACGAAAAAATAATGTATTAAAATTCTTGTTTTAAGTTAGCAAGTCTATTAAAAATAGCGTATATCCCAGATTGAAGAGTATTAAAAATTATTATTAGTGGAATAAATGTATCAATTGTGTGTCTATATCTTTATTACACATTCTTTTACTTAGACAAAGAAAGCATTTTATAATATTCCCCTCGCATATTTGGTAGAGAGATATTACTTTCTGAAAGGGTTTTGATTCTCCTGCTTGAAACAAGCTTTTGGCAAAAAAGCATGTATATATATATATATATATATATATATATATATAATATTTTTAGTTATCAGGTTAAAGACCTGAACTACTTAATAAAGTCCACATTGTGGGTGTAGCAAACTATCGTTAAGTTATTGTTGTTTGGCGGTAGAGAGAAAGACAGATCTATGAATAAATTTAATTTTAATCCATATCGTAAAGTTTTCGGTGATGTATAAAATAAGTTTATACATAAGTGAAACAAAGGGATTTGTGTGCGGCAACAAAAATACCCTGTCGTACGTTTTCTGTTTGTTAGAAAAACACATGTCAGTTCTTTTTTTGGCGGTTTTATAAATTTTAATTCATGTGGGTTGACTTTAAATGTAGTCATATAAAAGTAAATAAGAAAATTATGAATAGAGATGTAAGCTATTGAAATTTTCTTTAAACGAATAATTTATTTAATTTATAATTGCTTTGCTTAAATTTGTATTGGAGTTAAATTAATTAAAATCAGACAAGAGATGAGAAAACTATAAAATCGATGAATTGGCAGAAGGAAACAAAACTTTGTAAAGATGAATTTAAACGAATGATATATATAATTCCTTTTATTATTATTATTATTCATACTAATAATTATTTTTAAAAAATGTGAAATCAACGTACGAATAAAGTATCTCTTTAAATTTAATTTTTCTTGAAAGTCTTCTGAGAATGTATTTTTACTATTACTTAATTGCCTAGTCTTTCTTTTGATTGGACTTCTACTGAAATTTCTTAGCAAAGCTTAATACTATGCATATAAAAACTGGAATTAAGTTAAAAGTTTGAAATACGTTAAAATGTTGAAGAGAAACCTCTAATCATAACACATCTAACATGGGAGAATGCCGAAAATATTTTAACATAACACGCGACGGCAATGTCAATTGTTTGATAAACAAAATTACTTTTTATTGTTTTATTGTTAAGTTATTTTGAAATTCTGTGTAAAATGTATGACAAAATCCACGCCTCGGAACAAAAACGGTCTGTGGAATAAGTCGCGTCAGAACAATTTTCTTTGTTCTCTCTGCACCCTCTGTGTGAGGACGTCGGAAGGGCACCAAGAGCGAAAATTCCAAACCAGTAATTAAGTCGAATTGCTTCATTGTTTTGTTGCTACACACTTGCATTTTCGCCTGTAGGTGATAAAATCTAGAAAGGGTTCTTTAATTTGCATGTCTTCGACTGCTATGGACTTCTGGAGGTCAGAGGCTTCCCAGTCTTTGTTTGTTTTGATGAACTCCGGTCGTTCCATTCGATTCATTTTGTTCTACTGTGGCTGGTCAGGGTTATTAGGACTCTTTACTTTTTTATTATTCAAGTGTTATGTATCAATTCATGTGTTATAAATAGTGCTTCGAGCTGAATGGGATTGACAGTAATGAAAGGAGAATAGTTGTAATGTATACTGATATTAATCGCTTATGTATGGAAATATATATATTGTCTGAACATGCTGCAACCAGTAGCGCACACAAAAATTTTTCAAGAGAGAAGTCCATGCTCGGAAGTCCCCCAACTCGTATCATACCTCAAGACAACACCAATTGATTCTTCTGATTTTGTTAACAAAAAATAGATTGATTTAATAATTAGCATTAGTTAATAAAATAAATTGTTAATTACAAGTACTTAATTAAATTTTACGCTATATATATATATAGGATTATCATCAATCGAAAAAAAAACTCTAGGGCTTTGGGGGGTGACCGGAACCCCCCCCCTCTCCTTGTGTGCGCAACTGCCTGCAACATAGTACTTTTTCCAAGTTATTGAGATCATTGTTCTACTGACGGTAAAAGCAGTATTTTCCAAATAGTTGAAGATATATTCGCTTAAAATATCTTAATTTCAAAAATTCTTTAAAATACAGTATATCGAGTTACGTATCGTTTGAACATTTCATAAGCTATGTAAGAAAATGCTAAATTCATATTGTATTGTAGCATTCAACTCTATGTAGAATTTCTAAGAATAAGTTTCTTTGATACATAGTAAATTTAATGGTTACCGCACGTAAATATCAATCAAGGGTTTTTCAAACTGAAAGAAAAGTCTTTTTAGATAAAATGCAGTACACGGATTCACTTTAATGCGCTTCGACTGCCATCATGTCATGTGATAATTCAAATTCAAGGAAAATAGTGAAAGTAATTGAATGCATTGTATCAATAAGTTGGTTTTCCTTGTTGCTAGTAAATTTTTGATAGACCTCTAGTTCAAATTTTTCTACCCTTGAGTAAGAGCTGATTACTTAATTTGGAATATTTATTTTAAACAGCTTTTCGTGAACTAGTTATCTGCGTGTATTTCATAATGGCTTATATGAGTAAGTATAGTTCTTCAGAAAAGAACTATTTTCACGAGTGATATATTTTTGGCAATAACACAAAATCAACTATCTATTTTGAAACCAGAAGGAAGCTGCACTAAATTTGAAATGGAATAACTTTATGTTTATTTGTACATGAGAAACAATTACATGCGGATTACGAATACTAATAATCACAACTTCGGACAGTAAAATGTTATGAGACTTAGCTTACATTTCCGTTCGCGAGTTTATACATTGTTGTTATTGAAATTGTATTATGCAGTCTTTGTAAATAACGGTTTCCTTCCATTTCTTAAATTTAATAAACATTAAATAGAAACGTGATGCAATATTTCTATTCCACCCACTTGAAAAATTATTCTCATTGAGAATGTTCGTCTCGTTTGAGAGAAGTTATGGTGCAGAACGAAATCCAGAAGCAGAGCAGAGGGAGGCTAAATCCACCAAAGTATCAGAAATTCCTTCATCCAACTGATTCGATGGTCATACCCGCATATCAATTCCTTCCATATCCCAAGCACTGTCGGTCATGCCTGACGCCGCTAGGACGCGTGCGCCGAATACATAATAAATCAGTCCGGTGGCTCTCTGGCGGAACGTTTACAGGGATTGAAGAAAATCGAATTTAACGAACTATTTTGTTTCTTCAATGTTTTTTTGACAAGTCCGAAGGGATAGAGTCAATGAAGCAAAGGTCGCGAGCCGCCGCCCTCCCTAGACGTGTTTATTCTTTTATGCTAGGAAATAGGTGAATGACCCTTGGGGGCCATAAATTTATCATTGTTGGAAGGCGGGCAACCGAGTGGGTTTTTATTCCGAGAGATATTTATGTCTGATTGTGCTCTCTCTGAAAAGAACTCTATGGTTTGATGCAATTATGGCGTACGGCAGCGTAACGTTTTTTTCATGTACGGAATGGATAGCTGTAAAATCGCTCGCGGAATAAGTGAGGGTGAATAATGAATGAAATTCGCGGCGTGTGGCACACTTTTACCAGATTAAAACAATGTATTTGAGTGAAAACGATGGTTGGGTGGTTGTGCGTCACCTCGTGGATTATGCTTCAGGGTTAAGTGAGACGAATCTGCAAGCAAAACCGAGCAGTCTTTTGGGGGATTTCCAAACAAAAGATGGTTAATGGGTGTGAAGTTAAATCGCCGTGCTTCTGACGTAACCTGCAACTTGGCGGAAATCGAACTTCACAGCTCAGTGTTTTTTTGTTTTTCCATCTGATTATTCCATTACGTTGAGAGTTGCTACTTAGCATCTTCTGCTTTTTATGGATTGCTTGGAATGCTTCATTGATTCGTTTAACCCAAAAATAAATAATTTCAGAAACAAATTATTATTTTCTGAAATAATGAGTTGATTCCAAGACACTTTAATTTGATGATTCTTCATTTGAATTCGACCATTGTGAGGAATTAAAATTCGTTCGCACCAAGCCTACACATCTATGATACTGAAATCCCTCGCGTGGTGTAAATCAGAAAAATGAAGTTTTAATTCGTGTGTGTTCACTTAACCGTGGTTCAAAATTGCAAAGTTTGTCACCAAAACTCCTCAAGTTGCTCTACGGCGACAATTAGGTTGCCCGCGCCAAATGTCAAATAGCCTTAGCCAAGCGATTGCGGTCGCGAACTCGTGGGCCGGCGTTTTCAAGTCTTGGATTCCACGTTTGCCACTGAATACCAGCTGTATAGATGGGGTGATACCCAGTAAATCTATCGAGGTTCGGAGTTGGGGTGCCAGCTCAGATATTTCCTCCTCTTGACCGGAGTTGAAAATTATGAGGTCTGTCTCTAATAGTCCACAGGCAGCAGGAACGATTGACATTTCTAAAATATTTAAATTAAATCGCCAAATGTATCAAAGATCATGAATAAACCTCGGAACACATTTTCAGACGGAAAAACTATCCAGTTTTCAAATAAATACCTGATGCTACTACTCACAAACATTTATTATAGTGCGTATTTAAAATCGCGATGTTTAAAACCTATTAGGCATAATAGAATAGGAGATGATATAAGGAACATATCTTAAATAGGTTAGTTCAGACAGAGAAAGCATAAATATAATAAGGTTTTTTTTATTGATAGAGTAGCAAAGATAGAATGTAATATTAATGTTAGAACAGCTTTTAATATGAAGAAAAAAAATGCCAAGTTTATGTTAAAGTTTTTTTTATCTGTATAGGAAGACACCCTTAATCAAAGTTAATTATAGTTTTTATTTTGCTTTGAAGCGTGATGTTAATAAACTTATTTTTTGTGCCTCATAAATTACAACGCTAGTTCTTTATCGAAAATTCTTTGTGTACGAATGCTGTTGTTGTTGCTAATCCCAGATTGCCTATCAATGCTAGACAATATCCATGAATCCAAAAAATTCCAAAGACAAAAGAGGATCCTGAAGAACTTCATCCTTTTTAAAATCCAATTAAGTCAAGTTGTGGGCAGGAGGACAACACTAGTGACTTTCCGGGAATATCTTCTGACTCTGACGAAAAGTGAGAGCTTTTATATGGCGGCTCACAAAGCACGAAAATGCAGTCTGAAATTTCTTAGGCATAAGCCTGAATGAAACTCCTGGATTTTTTCCGAAGTACCAAGGATGACTAGGAGGAGTTCTGCCAAGTTGATTCAGTTCAATCTTCTTAAGGCAAATAATTCGCTAAACGTAAGCGATCCAGTAGAGCTCACCCCTCCTCAGCCTCAGTCCTGGCTAAGAGATCGACTTTCTAATTACAGTAGAAGTCCATTAATCCGGCATCCAACAGTCCGGAATGCCCGGTAGTCCGGCATCACTCCGGAAAATTGTCAAAATTTTAACAGGGTAACAGGGCCCCGGTAACAGGGCCAATAATTGTTGAAAAGGCAAAGAAATTCGGCCAAGATTTAGGAGTTGCTGAAAGTGAATGTAATTATTCTGATGGTTGGCTCAGAAACTTTAAGTTTCGGCATGGAATTCGAAGACTTGATGTAACTGGAGAAACACTTTCAGCAAACCAAAACTCTGCAGAAAAATACAAAGACTAATTTGAGAAAATCGTGGCTGATAATGATTTAACACCTGAACAGATTTACAATGCTGATGAAACAGGGCTATTGTGGTAATGTTTACCAACATCTACACTAGCTGGGGGAAGAGAAAAAGCAGCCACAAGGGTTTTAAAAAAAACAAAGACAGATTAACCGTTTTACTATGTGCTAATGCGTCTGGAAACCACCGAGTGACCCCTTTTGTGATACGTAAATCTGCAAAACCCAGGGCTTTTAAGAATGTTACACACTTGCCTGTCCAATACGATGCTCAATCAAATGCGTGGATGACTGCCGCCCTCTTTAAAGACTGGTTTTTTCACCACTTTGTGCCTGGAGGTCAAGGAATCCTTCAAAAGCCTTGGTCTACCAGAAGATACTAAAGCCATCCTTCTTTTGGACATTTGCAAAGCCCACCCGCCAGTAGATGAGTTAGTTTCTGGAAATATTGTTGCTACTCTGCTCCCACCTAACGTAACATCTTTGATTCAACCCATGGACCAAGGGGTTATTCAAAATTTAAATTCTTTTATAGAAGGTCTTTTATTCAAGGCCTGTTAAATGCCGACTGTGACGTGACTGATTTTCAAAAAAAGTTTACAGTAAAAGATGCTGTCTATGCTATTGCACTGTCTTGGAACCAGGTAAAAAATACAACACTCCAAAAATTTTGGAGAAAACTTTGACCAGCTGCAAACCCTGCATCTGACCTAACTCTACAGACTGATGGAGGAAGAAAACCATCAAGACTCTCTGACCAAAGTTTTGGATGTCGTTAGAAGTGCTGACAATCCCTTGAAAAACCTGCCTGAAGATGAGGTAGAGGAGTGGCTTCTAAATCGTGGAGAATGAGCCTGTTGAACAAGAACTAAACGATGAGGACATTATCAACATTGTAGTAAACCCTCAGCCTACTAAAAATCTTGTAGAAAGTGACTCAGATGCTGAAACGGAAGAAAAGGAAAAAATCAGGAGCTGCAGAATCACTAAATAAGTTTATCTCTTTTGCTGAGGCTAGTACTAGCTACAGTGCTTCAGAAATTATTGATTTCCATATCATTAAAAATAAATTTTATACTAAACGCCAAAAGTCAAGAAAACAAAAAGACATTCGTGACTTTTTTAAATCTAAGTGAAATATGTTTTACAGTACGTGTACATACATTATATGAAATGTAAAATACACTTTGTTGTATGTATTTGCATACTGTATTTGTAGTTTAATTATTAACCTAATTGTTCTTATAATTACCGCCCGATAGACCGGAATTTTCGGTGGTCCGGCACCGAACGTGCCGGATTATCGGACTTCTACTGTACCATCAATCCCCACGGGGGATGGGACCCACTGAAAAATTACTCGATAATTAGAGTAAATCCGATCAAGATTTAGGATATCAAGGCTAGTCTAGTCCCCTGTAGATGTCCAAGTGGAGTGATGCTGAACTGAAGCACGGCTGCCAAGTCAGTCAATCAAAACGTCTTGAAATTGGACCTAGGCTTCACATACAAACTGCAAACCCCTTCTGATAGCAATAAGCTCCGATCTAAACACTGAACAAGAATTTAGATTTTTAATCTTATTGTATATGAATACTCAATGTAATGCTTATTCTGATTTAAGTCTGTTTCTCGAAAGCTTAATATGAAATAATTCGTTTTGTAAATGGTATCTTTTTTCCCCCTAAGGGATGTATTTGTGTGTGTGATAGTTATAATTCAGGTAATCATCTTCGTGGCATTTCATTTGTACATCGTTATCATTTCTTTTAAGAATGTTTTTCACCTCTTTGATATAGTTCAGCTGGTATATCGAATCATTATCATTATAAATGTTTGGAGCAAAATACATTAAAAATTGCATGAACTTAGTACATATTTTGTAATATTTAGCGAACCATATCAAGTTGGAGTTTTTCGAACAATTGATGATTCAATACGTTTTTTACGACCTCCTCCCCCACCTCCATCGAGTTGTTGCCAAAATTGTTTCATTAATTAAATTCTTGGAAAATACATAGAGAGGTTAACTAACATGCAGAGCAGACATAATTTCTGTTTGTTTTTATACTTTTTAACAGATTAAAAAGAATCATGAAATGCATTTAAGTTAAATCTTCAATAATATTACAATTTTTTTTAAAAATCTTTCTGATTTATTTTCTTTTTCTATCTACCCTTTGCACGTTCTCAAACAGATTCTTACAAGAACCATCGTTTTGGCTGCAGAGATAAACTGTGAACTCTGATAATGCTAGTCTGAGGGTTTTAAGTATTTCAAGAAAAATGTCACATTAAATAAAGACCAAAAGGGGCCTTTTAAGGGAATTTGATCTAGGTTATTTAAGTTAGCTATCTCTCCTATTTGTGTGGCAGCTGCAAACGAGTGGTCATGGTCTGGAACATGGAGTGAGTGTTTTTGTTGAACCGTGAGTTTGAGGCTTGGTTCCCGCCGTGAGGGGGTTGAAATACGTTAAATCGGCCGGTGTTTAATATCCTCACATTTTGTGTGATGTGGAATCTGGAGAGTGCCAGCTCGGGTGTTGTCTTCGTCTCTGGACGTTGGTGGCTCAGACAAGGTCTGTCGCCAATAGCCCTCGTGTTGCTTTGCAGTGCAACAATAATTTCTGCAACATTGGAAGTCTGCATGTCCAAATCAACTGGACCGCAAATAGTATTTTGGGGTGTGTACTTTGACGCCGATCTAGAGCTGTTTGAAAACCATTAAAGAAGTGATTTTAGCCGGTGGTTTGACGACGAGTACTATTCTCGAGGTTGAACTTGGAACACTTTCCTAATTCCACATGATATCCCTTGAGGACTTAGAAATCAGTTCTATTTAATGTGCACTTGCTCGCATTATTCCACGTGACTAATAGAATATGGACCCGAACTAGAAATGAACCTAGATGGCTGCGCAACAATTGTGGAGCTATCGTGGCTCAGTTCAAAATTTGAAGTGATTAAGTGCCTATTGCCTATGAATCAGCAAATCAAATAAAAGATATAAAACTTAAATTTCTTTAAACTATTGTAATTTTTGAAATTTTCATATAATATGAATAATGTTAGTTTAGTGTGTAAAAGGAGAAATGACTGTGAAAATAGCATCGATTATTCAGTTATTGTTCTCCATCAATTCGTCATTAAAGTGATTTGCATGAAATAGTAGAAACTAAGGTGTGTTTCTGTTACATTTGGTTGATAAATATCGTTCGATAACGATAAATTAATTTTTTGAATGGGTGTGTCAAGTACGATGTTGTCTTAAGCTTGATCTGTAGACGTATGCGACACCCACACGTGTGCTGCTTTTAAAAATTGAACCGAGAAGCGTAGCACATTGCCTCCAGTATTTTAAGAAAGCAAAAGTTGGAAAATTTAAAAATGTAACACAATCATAAAAATAAATCGTGTGTTGTGGCGATTAGGATTGACTCTACCTTGATTTTGAAACTGGTTCTTCTGCTCTGACGTTTTGGAGATCCTGTCTCCGGAACAGACGCATTTAGGCGAGATTAAGAAATGAAAGAGATGTTGTTTGTGTTTAGGAAGCGGATAATGAGAAAATGGTCTCACGGGGGGCTTTTTGGATTCATCTGTTGCTTGTTTTTTACAGTTGCTGCTCCTGTTAAACGCGACCATATATCAATCACGACTTCTTGGTTAAAAAAAATAAGGAATTTAATTAGGTATATAAATTGAATGTTGACCTGAGTGGCTATGCGTTTTATTGAGATTAAAAATTGTTTTTTTTTATTTTAACTTTAAGCTTGATTCTGTCTCGAATTGTTGCGTTTTTCCTTAATTCTACACCTCATTTACGATTGTAATTTATAAACTCGCTGATAGAGTAATTTATCACATGCCATTCAAAACTTTTATTTTTTTTTTATTTTGTTGGATGCCAACACATATAAAGAATTAAGGGAAATAAAGCTGTAAGCGGAGCTGTGCTGAATCGGGAGCTTCCGCAGTCTCGGTTTGCATTTCGTAACGATGCAGTTAAATGCGGTTGAACAATGGTCAAGGAACAATGGCGCTTCTTACTGCCTGATAACATTTTTTTTCGTGATATTAAACCGACCATTGCCGGACGTTCTGCTTTAATGAATGTCTGCTATTACCGAGCTTATGTAATGATGCTCACCGACCAGGGACATCTTAAGGCATGGGCCTCGGCTACAATGGGGACATCGTCTCTTCCTCGACTCAACCTTAAAACGATCAGCGGTGAAATGTTATTTCCGGTTCTATTCTCCGAAAAACTGGAAATTTCGGACGGATATGTCAGCTGGCTACATGTGATGACCGTCGTCCATGTATAGGCGTAGGCCTACCATCATTACTCATTAAATAAAAAGGCGGAAATCGTTTGAGTCGGTTTGTGTGATTGTAAGTGATGCATATTTATTTGTTTCGGATTATTGTTTGTACGAGTATTTGACAACGTATGCTCTCTACTCTCTACTTTTAAGGATCATAGGTGGGGCCTCAAGAAGTCTTAAGACATCCCTGTCGCTCGCGATGTTCAAATCGATCTGCTTATCCGAGTTTTGATTTAACTTAAGTCTCATTTTTGCTGATCAATGGAGACTAAGCCTCATAATTATTCCTTGGTGTAATATGGATTTTAAAAGAATGAGAAAATCCTCGAATAATTCTCGTAATTTGACCGTGGTATAAATTAATGTTGTCTGACGATCGCTTTCGTGGAACTGTAATGTGGCATTGATGTAAAATTTACAGTTTTCTTGCCAGGATTCCTTACTCCCCATAGAAAAATGACCTCGGTAGTCTAGTGGCAAAATCATGAGCTTGTGACAGATAAGTTCAAATGAGTTCTTCCGCACTGAAGACTCACCGTATAGAAGCGCTGATGCACATTAAACCTCCCAGTTTAAAGTCATCAAGCTGGCCTTGGTGTGGAAGGTGAGATGCCAGCTCAGGCGTCATCCTCATCACTTAATCCTGGTTCACAATTATGAAGTTTGTCTCCAATTGACCTTGCGTTGCTGTCGAGTGTGGCGTTAATAAAAATATCAAATCATAACCCTCATAATAAACAGTATGTGTACATTTGAAGAACTTTCTGCATATGAATAACACTTTTCAACAAATGAAAGGAACATTTTTGTACATAAAAAAGAACACCTTAATATATCATTCTCCTGGTTGGAAAAAGAAAAGATATTTCAAATCTGCCTCTGCGTAAAGATTGTTCGATGGAAGGTTTTTTAAATATGCTACTTATTCATTTTTTGATCCTTATTAACATGCTAATCTCTCAAAAACCTCTTTGCGTTCTATTCCCCCTTCTTGTCCTGATTTGGTTGAGGTAATTACTAATCTGGAAGTGTTAGTTAGGCTAGCTGTGTAAAGGATTTGAATATTCTGATACTGCTAATTTCTGTTAAGCTATATTTAGGCCAACAAATCCCATTGTGATATTTTTGATGAATCCGACTTTTTATTTTTGAAAGTTCTTAATTCTTGACTCGTGACAAACTAAAAACGCGTAAGCAACTTGCTGTTTCTGAGCTTTCATGCTTTGTGAACAATTCTGTTTAGTCTTGATTACTTTTTCAAATTATTCCATTAGCTTCTGAAGATTGTATTAGTTCCAGGCTAACCTTTATTAAATATCCCATTCCTTCCTTCCTCAGTGGCTCGAAAGCCCAAGGGAGGAGGGGGGGGGGGCTTGGTCTTCTCAAGAAGCCTTTTTTCAGGCCAGCCTTCTTCCTGCTAGTTCTCCAATTCCTAGTTCTCAAAACTTGGAGATCTTTTTCTAGGCCATCAATCCATCTAAGATTTGGCCTGCCCTTTCTTCGCGCGCCTATTGGCTGAGCGTTGAAGACTTTTTTTAGTGGTGCGGTTTTCGTTCATAAATATCCCATTAGTTTCTTAATAATCTGGGTGACTGACTCTGAAGCATTGCTTATATGCATATGTCATCATGGTTTTCTCATTAACATTTGAATTAGCAATCATCTCATTCGTTTCTTTATATTTACTTATTCGGCTTTTTTTTTCCATTAAATGCCTTAATTTTGTTTGTTTCGTTTCCTTAGAATTTTCGTATACCATTTAATTATGGGAAAACTATTATGGACTGTCATTTTCTAAATATAATGGAGAATAGTTGATAATATAAAACTATCTGTTAGTTCTGTAATTTGCTGCTGTAATTACTGCGGTAATTTGTTCTGTTTTATTTTTCATCCCGTTATCCAAGTTTACAGATCCCCTAAAATCTATCAGGGAGGGGAGGGGGTGTCTGTAGACTGCTAGTCAAAATTACTATGAGATTACTTTTAGATGTGTTATTATCGGAAGGCTATTTGTGAAATTATGTATTGAGTTAAATTCTTAAGAGATCATTTATTTTTTTTAAAAATGTTTCTGCACCGCATTTTATATTAGTATGTACTATAAATAAGGGATATTTGTTCTGTGCACCTCAATGTTATGATTCGCGATATCTTAATAAATATCTTGATTTGTCAATGTTTTAAAATTGAGTATGTCGCACAGTGGTCAGTTTTCCCGATCTGGCCCACGGAAATTTTTTTATGGCTTTGAAGTCTTCATAATTATATCTAATGATCAAAAACCGTAGTAATGAATGTAAATTGGTTATTCTCTTTTGTTTTTTACCAAGAAATAAGGGGAATAGGTTCCTAACTAATTTACGTTAAATTTGAATTTGATCAAGAATAAATGATTGCTGAGGGGAACTAGTTTTTAAACAAGGATCTAAGGATATTAACAGAAGCAGTAATTTGACACATGGGAGAATATATACAAGAAATAAAGCGGCATGTTAAAAAAATTAAATTTTAACATATTTAAACAAATACAATCAAACATAATGTACACATACAATAAAAGTTAATACGTAGTGTTTAAAAGGACTCGGCACCTTTTAAGCATTTTTTTTTTACTCAAAAATTATATTTTAGCATTTCATCTAACGTTTCTTTTTAAGAAAATGATACGAGATAAATTTTGCACATATTATTCAAAAAATTTTACAAATTTAATTTTTTTTTAAATTTGAAAATTCTTTAAATTTTTTTTTTTTGTGTTAATTAATTTTTTGTAATATTTCTAAGGATGTTTTAAACACCTTTAGGGATCGATTTTACAAAATCTTAATTAATTTTGGAGAAAAAAAATAATGAAATGATAAATATGCTAAAATTCAACCAAAAGCCTAATATCTCCCACATTTAAAGTTTTTTGCTTCACATAATATCGAAATATTATATTTTTAAGGGAAAAAAAATGATGGAAAGAACTAAAATTATAAAATTATTACCCTGGCTAATCTTTAGGTGTCTACTATGTATCAGCTTTATACCTCGCCTTCAGTGATATAATGCTCTTTTGGGTATCAATTTGTTTTAAAACATCTTCCTGAGCTTTCGCTAATCTGCATGTGTGGTAAAAAAGCGCTTGCATTGGAACCTCTGCTGATATTTCATCAATAACGATACCAGGAGGATAACAGTTAATTTTAGACTCTATAAGTTTATTATAGTTGGGGTAAATAACAGCGTGGAACTCTTTGCTATTTCCTTTTTTTATTATTATATTGGCCTTTTGACATTTTAGTGTCGACATAAAGAGCCAAGGCTTGGTCAGTCATTTTTTCGCAGATTCTGGCTGTCGGGCTAAGCATTTCTTCAGGCTAGTAGCATGTCTAGGTGAGCAGGTAGTCACTTGTTTCAAAATTAAGGCAGCATCTCTTTCTCCAGCTGCTTGCATTGACATACTTGTGGCAAATGTTACTTCTTGCTTGCTTGCTGAAGCAAGAAGAGGACGTACTCTTTTCCTCTTTGCCGTGGCTTTGCATTCCCGAATTATTTTGAGGCTCGACCTGGAGTTGATTTGGATGGTATAAATCTCCCCCCCCCCCCGACAACTACACATCATTCAACATGGAGAAGAACTTTTCATTACTACGTCACCTCATCCATTTCCCCCCAACAAACGAGTAGAAATTTTAACAATTTTTCTAAATTAAAATTGCAGCTGGTCCTCATATTTAACGCAGTCCATTGTAGTCCTAACAAAACTCAAAACAGTATTAGTTTTATGCTTGGGATCATGCTCTTTCTTCCACACATTGAATAAGGCACGGCGAGTAATCGGCCAACGCTGAAAAAAATCATAACTATGGGAGTTGCAGGAAGTAGCAGCTAAATTTGGTATTAGATTAAAGGTCTGTATCTACTCTGTGTGACTTAAGTGTTACTGTGATCAATCCGTGTCAATCCCAAAAGTTCTAATCCATTAAACACAAAAAACAAACATACGTTAGTAGGAGTTACATGCTGTGCAAAATGTTATGTTTTTATAATTTTTAATTGAACTTGAACCTAATTTGAAAACCAAATTAAGAAATTACTTATCCATGGCATGTATTTTTTAAAAAAAACCCGCTAAAATCTGCAAAATCTTTTTCAGACGAAACGATTGAACTTCCGACTGGAAAATGAGACTCAAGTGTTTCTTGTAGAAAGAACAAACCCGATATATACCGATGGTTGTTGAAAATTTCCATTCGGGTACTGACAAAAAATGTTTACCACATGGCTAGGGAACTCAAGAGGACCTTAAATTGTGCATTGTTTTTTATTTCCGCGCAATTTCATTTTGGGGTTTCCGTGCGCAAGGCCGCTTTAAGGCTTCGTCACACTAAGCACGTATCTAAGGCGCAAAAAATTGGAGGATGGTAAAGAGAAAAAATTAAAATTACTGCGAACGCACCACCGCTACGAAGCTCTCAACACAAGATTATAGATATGCAGAAATCTTCATAAAAAGACTCTAAGCTACCCCAAAGGCATCGACGAAGAACAGTTTGAGCAAAAGTGTCAACGTTTTAAAATGTATATGAAGGTGAAAAAAATAACAAAATCTCTTCCTACATCAAGAAAAATAAGTTGGAAAGTACCTTCCCAAATTTAGAAGTCGCACTGAGAATTTATTTGACTCTTCATATGACTAACTGTACAGCAGAGAGAAAGTTTTCTGCCCTTAGAGTAAAGACGAAAATGAGATCTCTTATGGAAAATGAAAAGTTTAACAGTTTGATGTTAATATGCACTCAGAATATTAAAAATGAAATTGATTACAATGAAGTCATTAACAATTTCACAGTGACCAAAGCTCGAAGAAAACCTTTACTGTACAAGTACAATGGCAATGACTTAACGAAGAATAAGAATGTCTAAAAGTAAAAGACGGTAAAGTGATTTGCGATGAAAAAGATGATTATTATAGATTTGAAAACAGTTCGTACAATGTGTATACACTATACTGTAATTGCAAACGATCTCATTAATTTACTGTACTAATTTACGAAAGGGCGGTAAAGTGGTCTGTGAGGCCGTAAGATAAGAAATGAACAAGAGTGGCCAAACCATGCCACTATCCTTTTCTTAAGGCTGCCGATTGCCTGTATGGGACACGGCGGGTCTATAGGGGATTGATAATGCAAAGACTCTCCGGAGAACAAAACTAAAGAAAGGGAAAAGAGTAAGAGTAATATATATAAGGAAAAATCTGCCCCAACCAAAACAAGGCAAGGTAAAAACTGAAGGAGGTGGATGCTTTGGAAATATTGTGGGGGGGGGCTAACAATTTGAAGTGCCTAGGGCGCCGGGGAGGTTAAATAGGAGTGAATAAATGCCACTAAATTTGGGAGTGTACATTTAAATCTTGTCGTGGAGTGAAAGAGAGTAAGGGCTGTCGTTGTTATTTGAAATTGGCTCGAAAAAGTACCAGCGCCAACAGCTTTCGTATTGCTATTGAGCAACATTCGTTTCAAATCAGCAGCAACGGTTTCCATTAGTTATCACTTTGGAAACAAAAATTCAATCAATCGAAATAATAAGTAAAGGAAAAGAAAAAAAGACAAATCGAATGCCACCAACCGTTTGATTTCGCTTGCTGTGCATCCGTGACTTTTGAACGGGAAATTTCCGTAATCTGTTTTACGTTTTCCACGCTGAGTGTATTGGAAGCAAAACAAACTTTGTGTGGCCATTGCCTTGAGTGTATTGGAATGGTCGTGGATACGTTTCGATGAATGGAAACAACCTTTCTCCACTGGAAATGACCGTGAAAGGAGTGTTATGCAATTTCATTGTTCGCCTTTTCCACTTAGAGGAGTTTCACAAACAGTTGGCAGGGGTAGTTTTCAGACCTATTTAGAGAATCGGTGGCCATAGAAGGATCCGTCGAAGCGCAAATAATTACAGCCGCGGAGAGATTTTATTCTCCCGCTTTGCTTTCGCCGCAATTACGGCGAGACACGCGAAATGTTGAGATCGCTGGTCAACCGATGAAACGCATTTGTGCTTGTTTTCTCTATAAGGATTTGTTCACGTCCTTCAATTCACCTGTGAAAAGTGGATTCGATTTTTAGTTCCATTCTACGGAAAGGGGGGGGGGGAGTCTGTGCATTGAGTAAAACTAAAGTTTAAAGCTCTTAAGGGGTATAGTACCAAAACGCGGAGAATGAGGTAACGGCTAGGCTCGTCGGTTCTGGAATAGCGAGATTCATCGCTAGCCTTATATGTTTCTCTAGTTACAAGCGTTATTAACCTATTTCGTTTCAGAGCCCCTTTGGTCTGACTCGTACTTATCTTACGGGGGAATGGGGGTACTGACTCTTCCTTAGAGTCTTACTCAAAAAATAAGGTCGGAGTTTACGTGTACGCGTTATACGTAAAATCTAGAAGTATACTATTTTTTCAAAAGCCTGGGATAATCTCGGGTAAATGGTTTCAAAACGTAAGAGTATGGCACATATATATATTTCAGGTTCTTTATTAAAAAAAAAAAAAAGGTGTGGGACGCGTTATACAGCGAGTATATTAAAAAATGTAGCTTGAAAGTATAGGTGCGCGTTATACGCCGGATTTTACGGTACTAAAGACATTCCAGTTTGATGACTGCTGTGGCTTATTTTGGATAAGCCATTGCTTTTAGATATGGACAAATTGCAGGCTGTCTTCGCCAAATGTACGAGCCCCTGAACTATAAGCGGAGCATATTTTCAGAAGGAAAAGTGCCTCAATTTTCACGAAAATGTGACGCATTATAATTAATACATCTGTTTATACTGTAGCGTTTTTAAAATTTCAAAATATTCTATGAATACTTATTATTTTCATTTAAACATTTAAAGGGATAGTTCATTTAGTATTACGGTATAGGAGAATGCGAAAACACATTTTATTTCCATAAAAGATGGATCAACTCTGATAAAAATGTGTAGTATGATGAATGATGCTGCTCTCTGAAGGATAGTGAAGCCAGAGTACAATATTAATGTTGGTGTTCTTTTATATGAGAAGAATTATATGAGAATATTCCAAATTTGGATCCTATTCTTTGACAGTCTTAAGCTATAACCAGTGGTGTAACGTACACCTCCGCAATGCGGGGGTGTACGTTATAGCTATGGCAGTGACTCCAGGGGGCCCTAAGCTTGACTAACGATAACTACGTATTTGGGCCCCAAGCCCAAATAAAATCTGAGTTTGCGGGGGGGGCCTAATATTCTCCTTTACGCCACTGGCTATGTCACCGTGATACTGTTGTATAAGTAAGGATCCGGTGATAAAAGACTATGGCTTATTGGCTTACGGCTTCCATTTTCATCAATGTGTTTTTACTTCTCATTTCATAAAATATTATCTGACTGTCGGTTACCAATAAATGTTTAGTAAATTAAGTCATTGCTGCTGTAATCCAGTGGGGCCTGATGTCAAACTCATTCGCCTTCGCTTTGGTCATACTTGTTTTACTCACAGGCAGTGGCGCACACAGGGGGTGGGGGGGGGATCCTAGAGGTGCGGACAACCCCCAAAGTCCTTGAGTTTTTTCGATTAATGATAATCCTAAAAAATTTTCACGTAAAATTTAATTAAGTACTTGTAATTAACAATTTATTTTATCAATTAATGCTAATTGTTAATTCAATAATTTAATTTTTTTACTGTTTCTTGTTAACAAAATTGACAGAATCGGAAGAATCAATTGGTGTTGTCTTGAGGTATGATACGAGAATAGTGGACTTTCGACCATGAAAAAATTTTGTGTGCGCTACTGCTCACAGGCATTTGTTGTAAGGGGGAGATGCTCCTGAGTGTCCTTCACGCAAGATTTCGTATTCTGTTGGACACATTTTAGTAGTCTGCCCCGTTTTTAATCCTCAGCTTATCTTCTTTTTTCATTGATCAGATAATAATTTGATATATTTAATTTGATTTATACAATTTTAAATAGTTTTCATCAAAGGTTTTACACGAATGCATACATATATATAAAATATATATGCATGTATGCATATATTTTTAGAATTTTAATATTTTAATGGTAGTTTGGCGCGGGGGGCCAAAATTGGCTCTTGCGCCATTAAAATGCACATACTTTAATTCGTGAATTTCACGACTAGCTTTGTTCGAATCTACACGCCTTCAAAGTGAGGCAAGATGATAGGCCTACTGACTTTACGTTAAATGCACTTGGATCTCAAAGACGGTATGGCGTGGGTAAGAGAAGTTAAATAGTTGGACCATGATTCAAACTTATGTGACTTATTTACTGAATTTGAAATCAATCGAAATGTGAGGATTACCCTTTTCTTCGTTAAAGTTTCATTATGCGACTGTGTATTAATGAAAGACGTTACTAAATATTTCAATGCCCTTTAGCAAGGTAGTTCTTCCTGAAAACTCCCCTGTTTTCCTTTACAGTTCCCCTGTTTTCCTACAGGCCGAAGGGTGAATCTCAAACTCGTCATGGATTAGAAAGAAACGAAAAATAAGTGTCGTTACTAGTTTTCTGCTTGGTGCTTTTTTTAATCGATGCTATTTACAAATATAGAATAGCGTTTCGTCTCGGCATTCATGAGAAAGGTTGACTGCCCGGGAAGTGTACTTCTATTTTCCTCTGTGACAAAATGTGTGAAGGGGAAAACATTGCATCCTCAGGCTTATTTATGTGCTAGATCAGAATTTTCAAGAATAGCGTTGAGATAATCATTTGCACAACTGTCGTGGAACGAAGTTCAACTAAGACTCTCGATTAAATCGTTTTGTTTTTCTGCAGAAACTGATTGATTTTCCTTGTCAATATAAATGACCGATAAGAATAAAAATTTTGAATATTTTGTCAACGTTAACGAACATCAATTTACTTATTTGTTTTGAATATAAAAAGGAAAATTATTACTCCTTAATAGGTCGCGCATAAAAAAAATCGAGTTTTATCACTTTTTTCTGCCCTTAGCTAATATTCGGATAAATAACTGCTGTTTTAAATAGTTACCAATGCAAACTATGATTGGATCTTAGCTTATGACAATTTTTAACAAGCCATTTTATCGCGGGGTTCACTGAACGTAAAAATTTCACCTCTCGTAAACTTTTATATCCTGTCCCTTTCCGTTTCTCTTTTTAAAGTATGCGTTTTAAATAACGAGGGGGGGGGGGAGTAAAGAAAAAATAGCTGGAATTTATCTTTCGTAATTATACTATAAGGAAATAAAAATGTATTGCTTCGTATGAAGTGAGGCCGTTGTATGTTTAAAGAAGAATTAGCCATTTTTTATGTTTATTCTTACAATTAACATGTATCCTCGGTTGCCTATTGATTATGGTTAAGAACTCGTGGCCGGCGTGTCATGAGTTCGAGCCCTTGTGGTACTATAAACCCGCCGTGTAAAGGGGTTGTACACGTTAAATATGTTGAGGCTCAAAGTCCTCCCGTGCGTATGGTGTGGTAGTTTGGAGAGGAGGTAGCAACTAGGTGTCGTTCTTATCACCTGACCGAGGTAGGTTCAAAGTTACGAGATCCGTAGTGTACAGCCCTGGTGTTGGTGTATAGTGCGACGTTAATAAACACTTACTCACTTTTAACATGATGGAATTCTTGTGCAGTTTGATATTTTTTTATCGCAAGCATACAATTTCTACTACCATGTAGCAATTTTTAATGTAAATGAAATATTCTTTCAAATCCGAAACATCTATTCTATTTATTAATAATATTGTTGATAAAATTCTGTTTAGTTTATTTAAATTGAGCTCTTTTTTTATCGCAAAATTTTTCTCTTTTTTTTTTTAGAATTTACGTCTTACCCTTTATAAAACTGTAATGTAGACTATTTTTATATTGTTCCGCAACGGTAATCAGTTTTAGTTCCCACTCATTTCAGTAATAACAACTGATATATTTCTTTATTTAACTTTAGTTAATGCAATTTTTTCAGACTTACCTTTAAAAAAAACTGTTGGTTATATCTGCAAGGTAAACGTTTCACATTAAAATATGCGAGAAAAAATATGATCTGTCTGTGGTTTCGGTTAGTTTTGTTTAGATCGTTTTTAATAAAACAAATATTTTGTACACTTCGTATTTAATAGAAGTTGAAGAACATGAGTGGGATGAAATGCCTCTGTAGAGAAAATCGAAAGTAAACGTTCGGAACGTTTATTTGCCAAATCGCCAACACATCTAAATACAATCCTTACTGTTGTGAGGATGTCTTTTTATGGGATTTGTCTAAGATAAATACCCTTTCGGGGAATTATCAACGCGAACAATAAACACTTGTTGAATGGATTTCAAGGATCATTAAGTGAAGAAGATGCTATCTGAACACACTTTTATTGGGCATTTTTCTCCTCAGTCGGAGCAAACACTCGGCGAAGGTCGTTTAACAGTCATCCCATCTTGGCTCCCGCGTTCATCCCTGAGTCACAGCTTTGTAGATCAGCGGAAATGGACGCACGCTGCCCGACTCTGCTGCATTACTCACTTTATCACTTGGATGTTGCATGCCAGTTGGCATTCTCCTTTGATATTAAATAGTACAAGAAACGCATTTCAGTTGATGTTTTTGAAACCATGTATTTATTTTTACTGCTTGGCTCTACTTAATTCTGTAATCTGATAATTCCCTTTTCTGTTTAACTAGTCTCTATAATTTCTGTAATTTTAAACGAGTATATAGGATTGACTTTGCCAAAATTCTTCTCTTGGTGGTTTGTGTGGGAAAGAGGGCTTATAATATTTTTTTTATCCAATGGACTGCGGGATGGTATTTTTACCGTTGCAGACCTAGTACATCTCCAAGAGCTGGTATCACTCTTTAGTGCGGCGCCGTATAGGCAGATGCCACTCGCCGCAAGTAATTTTGACTCCCAGTTTCCTCCACAGAGGGAGGCACCTGAGCTCTGACGATGCGAACTTGTATCAGGATTTAATTCTGCCGAGAGCACCCAAGCCAAACAGCACTCTAGAGATTTTTTACATGCCGTATAATCATACGACATGGCCGCTGTCGATTTTCTGCATCACGAAAATCCACCGACTTGGGCCGGGGTCGAACCCACAACCTTGGGTGCAGAAGGCCAGCGACAAACCAACCACCCCACCCAGCCGGTGGGCTTATAATATTATCACGTTTAATAAAGCTTTTATTTTAAAGCTAGTACAAGCGAGAATAATATGTCTATTGAAAAATGAATCATAAGTAATTCAATTTATAAAACAAATTCTTCAAGGTACATTTCGAAAGAAGGTTTCGTCATTTTTTTTCACACGAAAACTTTATTGTAAATAACGAATACACCTTGACATCACAAACTACACATCTTGCAATATTTCTCGATGTAGTCACCACCGACATTGAGACATTTGTCGTGGAGTGCAATCAGTTTGAAGAAACCACTCTGGTAAAACCCAGTTCACTACGAAGCTAGGAATCGTCGCACAGCCTTCTCCATCTGAGCATTGTTTTGGATGTTCCAAGAGTGCGATACAAGGAATGGATGAAAGTTTAATGGGGGGGGGGGTCTTTCGCGGATGTGGAGAAATGCCTGCTTCAACCTTCATCTTCCACAATCTGGCTTTCTTCTCTGGACTTGAAACTAAAGCAATCTGAAGAGACATGACTTCTTCATATGCGATATGTAGGTGCTCATGGATGACGGACACTAGTTCCACGTCCCATTCATGCAGGACAACAGAACGTGCTTCCATAGACGACCACATAGTCAGCACACGTCTACTTACCATCGTGGTTTTTACTCGAATAATCTCGAGCACGCAGATCTGCTGCTGCTCTCTCATCTTGGACGCTGACGCTGCTTTCCTCTGTTGAACCAGCGATGGATAAAGCTTCCTATGGAGATTGTTTTTTCTTTTCACCTGGTGTACAAACTTCCTTTTTTAAAAAAAAAAAAAAAAGTGGGGCGAAACTTACTATTCAAAGCGTCCCTCATACCGTGTAGCTCCAACTGTGGTATTACCTTTTCGTGAATCAGTTTTCTGCTGTTGTGAAATTTCAAAGGTATGTCTCTTATCTTTTCTAGAAAGGAAAAAATATTTTGAATTTAAAGCAAGTCATGAAATCGATATTCTTACCAAAATTTAAGTTCGAAACTAAAGTTTTGTTACATAAGAGGTAAATTTGGAAAGGAAACTTTAGAAATCCGGATGGCATTAAGTCGATCGCGATCGACCGGTGGACAGCAAAAACATTTTAGGGTGACCGCCTTCACTAAAACCTAATAATCATTTCGTTATATGAAGGTCCAGAAATATTTTAAATATATGGAGGGGGAAAAAATCCGAATCACAAGCGAACATTTCGTGAAATAAAAATAACACTTCGCTATTTGGAGGTTATTTTACAAAAAAAATCGTAAAATATTCTTGGCTACTGGAAAAAGTTCGCTAAATAGAGAGATTCGTAAAATGGAGGTCCAACTGTATTGTAGACTTCAGTTTAGCTCACTACACCTACGTTACTGGGTGGACCGCAACAGCTTGAAAACATTAGAAGTAGCCCGTACCCTTTAAAGGTCTGCCCACCCCTGCTTTAGAGGAATATCAGTGTGCTACATAATTAAAAGTATCCTGTAAGTGTCAGACCTGAATGAAAATAGTCATGAATTGAATATGTGAACGCAGTAAATCAGGGAAATATATTTCAAAAGTTAGAGAAATTTGTTTCAAAGATAAAAGTAAGAATGTTCGAACAAATTTATTTTTTTAACCCAAAAATGAGTACTTTGAAGCACATCATTTTATCACGATTTTCTATTCTCACCGTGTGTTTCATTTATAGGAATTCTCTCTCTACATCGAGGATTTACAATGTTTCATTTATGTTTCTTGGAGATAAATCTAGATTTTATAAATCTCTCCCCTCTTAACTTTAAAAAGTCTACCATTTGTGGAAAGCTGAGGGATTTCTACCACATTTTGTAAATATAAAAAATTTACAAATAGTCTACATTATAAAAGATATTCTACTTTATAATAATATATAACGAAATGGAGGATTATTTTAATGTGTTTCCACAAATACTTGCGAACTTATTTATTTAAATCAAAACATTTTAAAGTATCGTTTTTCTCGTCTTTTGTAAGATGAGCTTTATCTCACCTAAATGCGAAAAGAGTTCGCAACGTGAATTAAAATGACCCTGAAAGGTGTTCATTGACTTTCCGGGCAAAAATCGATTTCGGGAGTCGGCGTTGAGGAGCCATGCAGCCGGGGCGTCCGTCTGCGATAGACTCCCATATCATCAATGGTTGGCCCCGTTGTGATACTCTTTCATTAAAAGTTGTTTAACTTGTAACCGGCGGCGGTTAGAGGTCACCCCTGCAATTGTATGTCGAAAATATCATCTTAATTAGGAAGGTATTCTCATGTTTAAAAAGACAATCAATAAAGTGGCAGAATGGTGTAAAAAAAAGAAAAGACTACGGCATATTTCCATCATTTGTATTCCGAATAAAATTAATTTATTATAATTTAGATTTAGGGTTAGTGTTTGGTATTATTGCTACAAGATCATTGCAGTCAGAGCTATTTATCGTCACTCAGTGTTGAAAAATAAAACTCTAATTCTGAACATTTTTCAAATGGAAATATGTTTTCTTGTTATTTGCACATTTTGGCTTCACTAGTGCATGAAAAGCAATCAATTTCGCCATACTATTATTTTTTCCCCTTTGACTCAATAGATTTCTTTTTTTTTCCCCTTGTGTATTTTGTCTCGTTATTTTTCAATACCAATGGGATGTTTAAGTAAATATGCGAACGAGAAGATTTCTATATTTAATGAACATTCATAAAGTAAATACGTGAATTTCAAACGTGTGCGAATTTAGAGTTAATACTGGTAATATTCTGGAAAAAAAATGCTTTTTATTTGAATTCGATTTTTTAAGAAGATATCTGTTTAATTTTCTGCTTATAAAAATTATTTTTATTTACCTAGCAATTTTTGAGTATTAATAACTCTTCTAATAACCGTTCAGTAAATTGTTTATTTCGGAACGTGTACTTTTTTCACACTTTTCCCCTAAAGAGTCTTAGGGTTTAAAGCTTATTTTTTATCATTTTGTGTATTTACTTCCTCTTTTATTTTTTGCTCCTGATCCAGTTTATGCTGTCATTTTTATGATACTTTAACGAACGTACTATTATCATCAGTTAATGAATTTGGATGAGGGCTCTAAAAAACTCCATGTCGTCCGAAAGAATGGGGTCGACTTCATCCTTTGTTAAAATATGATGGTACTTACCGCCTGTCATACCCATAACTGTTATATGGGCCTTCAATTAGGGCTTGTGTTCTGTCTCCCATACAAATATTAATTATTAGAACTTACATAGATGCGGGGCAGGTTGTCTTGACTAGAATTTTTTGAATGGAATCGATAGAATATTAGATTATTTAAATTTCCATGAAAATCACTCTAATTATAACTCAAAATTTTAGTTTTGCCTTTAGTGTCAATTATTTTCCCTATCAAAACAAAGTGACAATACGATTTCGATAAGTAATTACGGATTGATTAATCATTATCAAGTCAGTAGATGATGCAGATTTTTTTTTTCTCATAAAGGATATGAAAGAATATTCTAGTTAGTAGAATAGTTGTTATCCATATATTGAGAAAGACTGAATGATCGAAATGATTAATTTGTTTTTAAATTCATTTCACTGTAGTCGTTTTATTTAAAATTATTAATGATTCTTGTTTGGAATGATCATTTTTATTTTCCTCTTTAAGTTTTTTTATTCTATATTTTATTATTATAGATAATACAAGCTTTCGCTCTTTTCCCTCTGAAGATAGGAAATCTGAACATTAAGAGATTAAAAAAAAAATTTTATACCCTTCTCCTTTCTACGTTGAATGAATTTATAATATATTTAAAATAGAATCTTGGCGTTTTTCGAGAAAAGAAAAAATCCTAGTCTTTATCCTAAGTGAAGTTGCTTCATATTATAAAAAACGTTTCTTTAGATAAATGCTTGCTATTGCTTTACTTATTTTAAAAAATCGGCGTCGTTTAAAGAAGTAATCCTCTTCAAGCAGATGTCACCAACTGGGCACTCTTTGACAAGGCCTCTAACATGGGATCCGCTTATAGCAGCATGCTTCGTTACCTTTCCACTTTGCCCACAAGTTAGTGTGAAAGGTCAATGATCACAGAATTATAGGAAAGTTTTTCACATTAACCTGGATAGAATTAAAATTTATTCATAGGACTTTCTTTAAAAAAAAAACACATCGATGGCTTAGTATCTGAAGGGAATGGAGCATTATTTTTATATTCACACTTTTTTTAAAGTTTCATAAATCTTGTCTCCCCCTCCCCTCCTTTTTCCCCCTTCTCCTACAGAAAAAAAATATGCCGTGAAATAGTTCGAGAGACCCTGCGGAGAATCAGCCCCCTCCTAATTTTAATTTTTAATTTTCTCAAGCATGAATTGTTTAATTCAATTACTTATTCTTAGTAGGATGGTATGTTTACGATATTGCATGCTTTGATATATATCTTTAACCACATTAATCGCGTATTAACTTTCTCTTTTTATTGACTTTTTGGGGTCGCAGCAGCGAAGTGGACATAATCACGGATTCGTGGCCGGCTTGTCATGAGTTCGGGCTCTAATACCACTTAAAATCCACCGTGTAGAGAGGCTGATGCACGTTAAATCTATCGAAACTCAAAGACCTCCCGTTGCCATGGTGTGGAAGTTCGAAGAGGGGTGGCAACTCAGATGTCGTCCTCGTCACTTGATTATGGTTCTAAATTACGAGTTCCATAGCCAATTTCTTTTGTTTTGCTTTATAGTCCAACGTTAATTAAACACTCACTCCATTTTCCACTACTTGAGATTAATTTGTATGAAGCAATTTTGGAGTCGATATACTTAACAGTGAAAATTTAAGAGCATTTTAAGTACATCCATTTGAAATTTCTCAAATGTATTATTAAGTTATAAATTAGCGCACCTTTATTTGTTTACGCATGACTCGATGTGGCCTTATAGCATGGGAAATAAAGTTCTTCCCGATGAAGTAAACAGTGAAAGTTCTTCTTTATCTGAACTTTAATATATTTTAATACCCCCTACCAAAGTTATTGGGAATATCAGCATCCACTGCTAAGTCCATTCACATTTTTGCCTTTCCTGCTGAATTTTAAACATCTTTTGCCTACTCATTGCAACATATTGGCTACCTCTGTCGTCTTCAGTGAAACGGACGTCCATAAACATAAATGCAGAACAATAAACCTCGTGTACACAACGTGTGAAATGTCGATGGCTCATTTTTGGATTGCAGTACAGTCTGTTTGTCCGAAAAGTTTCTGGCAACGTCACGAAGAGGCACGTGTCAGTCCTCGTTACCACGCAACCCATTCCACTCGAGATTTGGCGGGAATTCAATGTCTCACACTCAACCAAAGAAATAAAGGAATGAACATGATACGCCACCACTACTACTTCCACCTTCGTTTATTTCTTCTCGGTCCTTGATCCGGTGTGACCCAGTGGAGGGCCCCTCTGAGAAACTGGTTCGATGTGCGCCCACATGCGGCCCTCGAGGAGGACGACGAACCAGATGAGCTGTGTGTGTTTACCGGTGAACCGATAAGGCTTCTTTTTCGCTGGCTGTGGAAAATGAGATTACAGAAGAACATATTCTTTCTTTTTTTTTTATGTATATAGCGGAGTAGATTTGTTTTTCCTTTATCATGGAATTATCTGCACGTTTAGCATGCATCGGTGGTTTTATTCGATTGAGGCAATGATTCTAACTCGGATAGTATTTTTCGCTAGAGTGGATGCTAATTCCATGAATTTTGTCGTAAAAATGAATTAAAGAAGGTATCTTTTTCTTGCGGAAGGCATATCACAATATCCAACTTCGGGTAAACATCGGTATTTTATGAACATCTGGTTGAAACTCGGGTTTTGAATTTCATCATATGAATGGGGATTAATTTTAAGGAATATGTTTTGGGGGATTGAGCTTTTTCTTTTCTATTTGTCAAACAAAAGCTTTATTTTGTTTGTACTTAATTATTTTACGTTTACATTTTTTTTAAAATAAAAATTTTAAACAGTTGATTTGAAATTTATAGGAAAGTACCAAAAGGGGGAAATCATTCGTTGTTTTCTGTATCTAAATATGAATTTAAAAGAAAGGCTGGATCTTAAAGAACTTAGATTTTAAAAAAGTAATGCACATTTTTTAAAGTTGTATAGTATGGTGTTATTATAAAATGAGTTAATTCGATTACACTGGATAAAACCGGATGCAATTTATATTTTTTTGCAATAAAACCTTTGACTACATTTATTGGCAATTACTTACCATTTCAATGCGAATTAAAGAGGGGGGACACTGGCCATTCCTCCCCCCCCTTAAAGAAAATGGAGAATGTACGAGCTCTTTTCGAATGCCTTTGAATTGTAAGGAAATTGATTCTGTATTAAAATAGAGAAAATTACCTAAATTCTTAATTTAGTGTTGTATGAAAGGTAAATACGAAATTTTATGTGTGATTCGTAACTGGGAGGTTAATCACATTTAACGGTTCATTCCAAAGTTCTATTGTGATGTTATCTAGAATGAGTTTTTTTTAGTTAGTTATAAAGTAATGAATTGATATGAAAATTGATTTGAATTCTCTTTTGTGCAATTATTTCTCATTTTTTATTTGTTTTGTTATCCTAGTGCATAATCTTTTTACTGTAGAGAGAGTGTTTAGGTGTTGTACATTAACTCATTTCATAAGTTGTTTTATTACATCCCAATGACGCCCAATGAATCAGATTTAAGGAGACTGTAATGTATTAAAATAATGCATATGTTTTTTTTTTTTTTCTTGTTTGGGAAATTTGCATTTAGCGTTGTTACCTACATTCATGACTTCCTAAACATTAGTAAGATATGAAATATGAGTAATTTTTTTCTTCCTCGTGAAGAGAGAGCACATACTTATCACGCCGCTACTTTTACCTCATTCATTGTAGATTCGAGATAGGTATTCGATGGGCACGTGACGCATGCCATTCAGAATTTCTGACTTTATCGTACACTGCTACGAATTCGTAATCTGTTTGTCTGGACCCTTCGAGGTTGATGAAATAGGTAAATAAACCCGATTGTTGTAGCCATTTGAGATAAGTGTGTTTATCGGTTCACTTCCAGACACTTGAGTTCAGGAATTTAAGAAGGCTAAGAAATCGGTGCTCAAAAGTTGAATTATATGTAACTTTTAATAATATGCTAATTTGCTATAGCTCTTACTTATTGTTAAACTATAAGTAAGAAAAAAATATGCAGGATATATGCATAAATTCAAAATGTGCTACTGTTCTTGGTACACATTAGGTATCAAATCTCAAAACTTTTTATGTTATACTCTCAAGTTGCGTGGTATTCCCCCTCCCCGCCTTACAACAAAATCCTATTCCGAAAGATTAAAAATATTGTTAATTTTTTTTAAAGTTTTTATTTATTAGTTGGAAAAAAAAGTTTACTCTTAGGATGAATATTTGAGAAGAGAGATATAATGTATTGAATATTGTGTAATTATATTGTTGTTTTTTTTTCCTTCAAATTTTTAAGAGTGATATTTGAATATATTCCCTAACTTAAAAGATTTAAAAATCATTTTATCTCAAAAATCAAACGGATAACCTTCTTCATTTATAATAGTGATTCTTAAACTATCTCATTCCTGTAGCTTTTATTTCCTTTGTAATTACTTTCGAAGGAAAGAAAATTTATGAGACTATTACAAATTATCCCGTTTTTCTAAATAATTTTATTGCTATGCGAAACAAGGTACACAAGAAACATTGATAGCGTTAGCGTGTTGTTTACAAATTATTACTGCTTCTCAACATGAGTTCCCATATTGCTTGTTACAAAATTCACAATGGAATATTAACTATTATTATTAAACTATCAAGTACTGATGTCTCTACTATGTGAAATGACTTGGGATGTACCTGAATTATTCCTTTGGTGTTTTGGATATTGCCTTGGGGAATATTTTTGCATTAAATTATTATTCCAATCCTGTTTGTTATATATCAGTATTTGCGTAGGTTTCTTACTTATTCTTCAAAAATTGTTTGGTACCCATAGCGCGCGGTTTTAGAACCACCGATTTATGCTAAAAAGAGTTTGAACTTTTGCTCCTCCGTAGCATGATTGCCATTCTAAAGAGATAAATTCTCAACCTATTATCTATCAAAACAAATATCTGAATGACTGGTTTTCATCAAAACAGAATACGATTACTTTAGGAAACTTATCTTGTAATTAAATTCTACAATAGATCATCCTTATTTCCGCCATTGTCAAACTAGGCATAAAAACAAACTTTCCAGCGGCCCATTGGCGACGAAATGGCTCTCGATGAAGTATCGCATGTTCCTTCGATATAATCTAAATAGCAAATGAGGGGGGGGGGGGTTTGGCCCCGTTTCCATTATTCCTGGGTGCTTGGCTAACAGCGTGGAGCACTCATCCTTTCCTCGCCAAGTCATCGAGAACGTTTCACGCCTCAATTGGCGCCGAGGAAGAGCAGGTGGTGCATAATATGTTTAAGAGATGGTTTTTGGAAAGAAGAAAATGGCTCCCTTTTCCTGATAGAATGCCAATGAGTTTTCCTTGCTATATTTTACGCCTCGTATGACGACTTTAGATTAAAATTGCTCATTTTGTGAGGTTTAAAGTGCGATAATCCGAACAGAACGAGATTTGAATGGTTAACGACATGTAAACGTCTGAAAAGGGTTAAATCTTTTTCTGGATCTTCGTTTTGGATGACATTAGATTTTGCTGAACGTGATAGGATGGCCAAAAGATGAAGCAGTAAAAATAAAACTGTCGATATGCGTTGAAATGACTTATCTGTATATAGTAAGCGATGGAAAGTTGTTCTTCACTTGACTGATACTTCGAATAATAAAACAATATCATGGTAATATATTCGTATGTGCTTCAAAAATAAATCTTCATCGTGAATATCAGATTTCATGAAATGTATTGATTGAAGTTGATGTAAAGAACTGGGGTTCGAATAAATTTAAAGTGACACATTATATTGGAAAGCTGCTGATTGAAGTTTTCGTTCGAGAATTCAGGAGAATAACTTTAATTCACGATATTTTATAGCTTCTTAAAATATATTTTACCGGATCTTTATCAGTAACTTAAATCGCTTTTTTTGTTTGATATTTAATGGAGAATTTAATATCGAATTTTTTGAGGGAATAGTTTTTAATCTACTACTACTTTTAGTCTACTTTATATAAATTACATGTGTGAATTTTTTTTTCTTTTCTAAAACAACACTTTAAAAACAGAATCACTTGCAGAAAGTTTTGTTGCTAAAATCATAAGTTTTTTATTTGATTTAATTTATTTCATTCTTGTGTATCACATTTTCACCACAACATCTTATGTTCCTTTTTTTAACTTTATTGTCAACTCAAAGCCAATACAAATTAAAATTTTCTTTTATTTTTCATCATTTTTAGAATATTTTTTAAAATTCTATTGAATGAAACTGATAGAACATTGTATTAAACTTGTTGAAATTTTTACAAAATAATTTTTTAATTATTACTTTATATATAAAGTTGAAACAATTTATTTCATAAAAATATTTTATCTTTGGATTTCAAAACAATCTTGTTATTGAATGAAGACATATATTATCAAATATTTATAAAATAAATGCTTTTATATTCATAATTAAATAATAATAATTTTCTGATGTTTAAATTCCATTTGGTAATATATAAGCATATTGAATTTATTTTTTCAAAAAGATCCTCACATTTATTTATATTACACTGCACTTACTAAACAGTATCAGCTTTCGTGGAGAAAAAGTTTCCTCTTCATCGCATTTTCGTTACGGGAACTGTTCCATTTAAAAAAAGACATTTGTCGGAAAAAATTCATAAAGAGAAAAAAAAAAAAGTTCAAAAGAACTGTGAATTTTTTTTTAAAGAGTTGGGGAAAAATTATTGAACATCTGATTCCTCTCCAGAACGCATTGGTAAAGCAGGTGCATTTGGAAAAAAAATATATGTATTTCCGTGCTAAATTTGTTAAGGTTATTCTCTACATCAACAATGAAATTTTTTCTCGGAAAGTTTTGGAAGTTAATCTAAAACTGCAGATTTATAACTGGCTTAAAGATGGGTGAGTATGCGGGTTATACCAGCGTAGTACTCCAATTACTGTTTTTCCTAACGTTATATCTTTCGTTAAGAAAAAGAGATTAAATAATAAGACCCTTGTTATCCGTGGTAATATAAAACTAATTGCTAAGGATATCAGGTACGGCATTTTGTGTTATGAATCACGACAAAAAATTAAATGAATCTGATTGGTCGTAAGTTGTTTCAAATTTTCATCCATCGTGTGATATGCTATCAAACAAAAAAGATTCAAGTATAAATCAGCTTACTGTAATTGTGCTTTTAAAAAGCTGTTGCTCATACATTTGCATCATAACATTTATAAAAAAAATTCTTCTTTAGTATGGACATTCATATTTGTCTAAATATTGCAAATCAATTCGTTGAGGCTCTTTCGTGTTGTAATATATTTTTCGAGTAGTTAGTAATTGAAATTTTTATTAATTTTTTTATGCCTGCGATTAATAAAGTTATAAAGATTTCTTAAGCCAGTGGCGTCACATACACCCCCGCAATAGTGGAGGGGGGCAGGGTTCTAGGGGCCCAAAGCCTGACTGACACCTAGCATATATGGTTTTTCAATCCTTTGTGAGATCCGGCTTCGGGCCCAAAATCTGACTTTGTAGAGGGAGGGGGGGGGGGCTAATATTCGTTACGCTGCTGTCTTTAGCTTATAATTGATGAAAAAAATGTTTGAAGATTTTTAATATTTTTTTATTTGTACTTTTTGTGGAGAAGGGGAAGATGATTCATTTCCGATTTTATTTTTAGGAAGAGTTCGGGACATTTTTGAACCTCTTATTTAAAATTAATTCGAAATTAAAATTGATGTTCATAAGAAATTTAACTGTTAACAGAATAATGAAACTTATTTTCTCAATTTAAAAAAAAACACTGTGTATTTTGAAAGTAAAATAAGAATTGATTGTGAAATCTCCCTCATAATCGATATATTCTATACAATGTTTAATAAAAAATCAATAACATTTAAACTTAAACAGTGTTATATTCTAGAGCAGCAGAGGCGAATTTTCTGTTAATTCTACAACAATTTCAAAATTTTTTAATTATTCTTGATTCTAAATAATTTTACTTGGTTTTGCGTGCGCATTACTTATTTCATACCTAAATCTACTCAGGTTGTAGATAAATAGATTGTTTTGTTAACACATACGTTTTCGGATGAAGATAATTTAAAAATAACAAAGAAATTTGTAAAAGATACTTGATGTGGTTTAAATCTATCACCTTCTTCCATATACGTCAATCTTCTCTTACTTAAAAATGTAAACGTCGAAGTATCAAAATAAGGATTTAACTAAATTTCATACAGTTTTTATTACTGTTTTCTAATAATTCAATTTGACTCCATTTTGTTACAAATTTGCTTGGGGTAAAAACAGCCGACTACTCTAATTATTTGAATAATAACAGACTTGTTAATGGACTAAGACAAACAGATGGTGACACGAAGACAAATCGACGTATAGGCACTAAAAAATATTTTGACATATTATTCATATTAATGCTAATCATTCTGGTTATAAGCAAGCTTTACAACGTTCCAGAAACTGCTTTCCCTAGTAGGAACAAGACAGATAAAGTCCCTTTTATCGAAAACGCACATGACTGATTTCTCTTCTGAACTGACTCAACCTTTGTTTCAAAGGTCCTTTATAGAGCATTGAAATTTCTTGAAGGGTCGATCCTAAATCCTTCTTGATAATTCGTTCGCGATATCCCCCCCCCCCGCCAAATTGGTTGTTTACCCTGGTCACATCTCTTATGGTTATCACAATCTTATTTTTTTTAAAGTTCACTCTAGGGAAAAAGCGAATTTTCCCTGTAAACTCAATTTTGCCTTAAGGAGAGTGTTATTGCAGGGAAAAGAACATACGTGTCGCGTGTTTCAACATTTATATTAAAGAACTGTATTATCATTCGCTTGGCAATTCACCATTTCAAAAACTTGTTTTGAATTCCCATTGCTCAAAAACTAAACGCTGAAATATGAAAAAAAATTAGAAGTTCGTGACATTGTCATGTGTGACAAAAACTGTAGTAAACCAACTATACAACTACCATTTTTAAAAATTTCTTTTTAATTTTCTAAAATTCAACTTGAGGGCGAAGGACAAAATCCTACTCGCTTCTTTGCGTAATTATGGACTCATAAAAAAAACTATATCAAGTTAAATCAGTGCATTAAAAAAAAAAAAATGGGAATCAAGTTGGATTAATTCACCCTCTTCCATATTAACACGCCTTCTCGCGCCTTGTCTTTCTTCTTTTTTTTTTTACTCGACCGTGTTCTAACTGAGCCATTGTTGGTTTGAATATTAAAACACAACGGAAATATATATATATATAAAATAAAAATCCATTTCGTGGGAAGCAGGAAGAAGATACATGGAATCAAAAGACTGGGAAACGACCCAATTCTGTTGGGTTTTTTAATAAATGGTATTAAGCACGAATGTTAAGCCATTTTTTTTTATTGTTTTCAGTATTTCATTTAAGCGTAAACCATAATCATGGAATATCTGTGCTATGGATGTGGATGGTTGCTTCGGGACTTTTGATGGATGGAAAATAATTAAAATATTTCTGTCAAGGTCATTATATTTTATATTGTTGTTCAAAAATCTATTGGCGTAACTTAAATTAATTTCTAGGTTTAAAATAATAATTTAAAAAAAGATTGGAAATATTCGAATGTAAGATAGGTATTGAAAGAAATTCATGCATTTTTTTTTCTCGCTTATCTGAATTAGGTAAATTTAGATAGGTATGTTTTAAATAGGTAAGAGAAATACTTTAGCTGTGGGACATTGAGAACACAACGCAAACTGATAAATTCTTCTGATTATCAATATGGCATACAGATTTTGCTTTGACTCGACAAATTTTCAAGTGGGACAACTCTCCGATTCCTATCTAATTAAACATCTCAGTTTTAAAAATTAAAACCTCCAAAAAAGAATTATTCACATTTGCAAATCCTTGTAGTCATTTCAGGTTGTTTTCAAAAACAGTTCTTGTTCCGGATTGATAGTGTTTGAGGTGTTTTTTATAAAATAACCATGCTTGAAGTATATTTTATCGTTAACAAAAGAAAACATTTTTGAATCCTGTGAAAAAATCATTTGGAATGTTTGGCCACACATCTATTATACTAAATGTTTTCATTGAACATAACTTAAAATAAATTTATTCTAAATCATAATGTAATAACTGTTATGTTTAATTTATTGAGAACAAATTTTATTGTATATATTATTCTGAGTATTCGAAAACTTTAACCAGATATGTGTTTAGCATATTTTCAAGTAATGTATAGCAATTTTTTTAATTTGAAATGTTTGCATTTAGAAATGATATTAAATCGAGTCTTGTTTTTACCATTGTTACAGCCTCTCAGGACGATGTCTTGGAAAGACAGGCGACAAATTGACATCGCTGGGAACGTGAGGTGAATGCTCTGCCAAACTAACTATTCTCATTCCAGAATGTCTGGAGTCATCTATTCCTATTCCAAAAATACTCATTTTGGTCCCTGTTGAATTTAATATGCCTGAGGCTCTGAAATTGCAATTATTTTTGTACTAAGTACAGCTGCATCTGACAGTTACTTGAGATTTAGGTGTAATTTTCCACCATCTTGTAGAGGAACAGAAACTAGTCCTAGCTGGTTGGGAAAGTCTCATCGAGCAATAAACAACCAAGTGTTCGTCTCCTGTCCTTGATCAAAATAGGAATGGGTACCTACGATGTTATTAACCTCAATCGAAATAACCTCGACCGCAGTATGTGTTCTTCCTAGTCCGCTCCCTACGACTTCTGAAGAGGAAGCAAAAAAGAAGGCACCCCCACAGATCTGTTGGTTACTTCCAAATCTTCTTCCTCTCCTTGCGCCAGGATTTATTTATCTTGGAGTGGGCGAGCCAAAATCTGTTGACGACTGTGTTTCAGCTGTCTTGCGGGTTCGTTTCGTCTCCTCAATTGCCAAGGTCTCTCCGCAGATATTTCATTGTGTTTGCGGGTGCCCTTTCTGCAGAAAGCCGACGTTGTTATCTCAAGATACATCTCTGAACAGTACGTCACGTCTATAAAGTGGATTTTTATTTTTCGCCTTTACAGAATCCAGTGATAATTGGTGGGGGATTCTAAGTCCCTAGTAGGTTCACAAAAGAAGAAACAAAAGCATCTGCTCCAGAAACCGGAAGTTAATTTGTTTTTTCAGCATGGGATGATGAAGTCAGTGGTATTGGAACGAATCCAGCTCGCATTTTTTCTACTATATTATTTTTGTGTTAAGTTTGTCTTTCTTCCTGATGAAGTCATTTTCTAAATTTTAGTGAGACTGGTCTCATTAATTGGGTTTGTTAGTACAAATTTGACTAGCAATATTATCAGTTCACTACTTAAAAGTATAGTAGGTAGATGTGTCGGAATAACTTGGTAGGCAAAATTGTTCATGGAGAATAATTGAAAATTGTACGAAATCGATAAATTGTAGTTCGTTTGTTTATTTATTTTAATTTTTAGTTTGTGGGATTTAAAACATTAGTCAAGTTTTGACACATTTATTGTTTTATTTTATGTTTCACATTTCGTTGATTATGCCACTTTAAAATACTGTGGAAATTTTTAAAAAGTTATTTTGAATTTCTTTTCGGGTGGTTAATAAGTATTTGCTAAAGGCACTTAACCAAAACTTCCTTGTTCAATTGCTTTACTTAAAGAAGTACACACATTTTTTTTTTTTGAGGGTATGATCGGGATCCACAAAATATTAGTCGTATATAGAATGCATTGACCTCAGAGATCTAACCAAAATTACCTTAAAATGTCATGAAATTAAATCACAAATTAAGCTCGTCGCCCAAGTGCTTTTGAATTACAAATTTATTTTCCTAATAAATAATTATTGTTCTGGAAATCTATAGATAGTTATTGTTATTAGTCATTGCTGAGAAAAGACGAGGATAGTTATTAGCTCTCTCTCTTTTCCTCAAAAAAAAAGATAAAATTGAATCTAAAATTATTGTTATTGTAATAATCAGATACCGAATTCTGTTCATAAATTCATCTGATTCAGAAAACATTTAAGAAGTTTCAACACCTTTTTATTGTGTTTGTAATATTTTAATCTGAGCTTGAGAGATAGAAACAAAATTCATTGTAATTCTTGATGAGAATCTGGTGAAAAAGTTTAATGGGGAACACGTATCAACAAACTCGATATAGTAATTAAAAAAATATACGAATGAAAATAAAACTTGGAAAAAAGCCATTTTTTGTATGTTAAAATATAAAAACTAAATATGTGTGTGATTTGTTTTTTCTTGTTGTCCTGTATATAGTGCTTAAAACAAAAGCTTCAGAAGGCTTTATCTTTCAATCCAAGATGTAACTGGACAAGCTGCTCTGCAAAATCTGTTTAAAATGAACATTTAAATACCAAAACAACTATTATTATTGTTTAATATTTTACAAGGAAGAATTTGAATGATTCAAAAACTAATTCATATGGGTTAGATTTGAAATTACAGTATTATCACTGAAAAATATGAAATTTGTATACATGAAAATCGGTTTTTACAGCTTTCAGCAATTTATGACTGTGACAAAAACAAATTTTGTTCGGTCAAGTTAAAACTTGAAAATAACTAAATACTTTTCTTTTAATTTAACTGCATTTAGACATGAATCGGTAAATAATGAAATGTAAAATAAGCTAATCACTTGATTTTCTTACATTTTGAGAGCTGAATCAATAAGCAAGAATCACCTTGCGATTTTTAAACTTTTTCTGAAATCAGTGAGAAAAGAATCACGAACTTTCGTTTCTTAACGCCAGCAGCTGTTCTTTTAACAAATAAAAATCCGTCACGCAGAAATCGCAAGTGGAATAGTTTGCTCCAGGTACTGTCTCTAGGACTACAGGTGTTTCTGGTAACGAAAATAGTTACGATGCGTATAATTATATGTGCATATTCATTAGGTTTATTCAACTTGTTGTTGCAGGCCGTGAACGCGTAACAAATACATAGCCTTGGTGTTTGAAATCGATGAAATGGACGGGAGTATATTAAGTTTTAATGTGATTTTTGGTAATGTAATGGTTGATTTAGGATGCGGTCAAGTTTCAACAGTAAGCTTAAAACAGCATTTCGCTGCTCCGGCAAATTTCTCAACAACTCGGCGTGTCTCATCTTCTATCAGCTTGTTCCTGGAACTGAGCCAAATACGCATTATTATTCTCTTGGTGTTCGAAATTGAATAAAAGTCGATACCTGAAATCATAAATTAATAATAGTGTTGATTTAAAAAAAAACAATAACTGAAAAAAAATTTGGTTTGAAAAATTTTGTAAATCAAGTGAAGATTGAAAAACGTAAATATTTAATTAAGTCTGACCGATTAAGTTATATTTAGTCAATGCTGAAATTCAAATATCCATGGATCCTGTTCTTTACTTTTTTAAATATTAAAAAAAAATGGCTCATTGTGTTCATTACCTCGATTGATTGCACACACGTCACCCTAACAATCGCTTTTCCGCATTCGACAGAAAAGAAGACACCGATTGGTCACCGAAAATTAAATACCGAACTATCTGTATCCCACTTCTGAGCCAAATAGACAGAACTATGCTTAAAGTCTATCATTTAATTCGCTGTAGTGTTTTTCTTTCAAAAGATAGCCAGAGATGCAAAATGCTTTATTGTTGATAATTAGCTTGAAACACAAAACATTGAGATTTACTTCGCGTGTATAAAAAAGGAACAATTTTCAATTCGACCAAAGCGTAGTGGCCGTTGTAGCCTAGTGGTCATGATCACAGACTTATATCACGACCAAAATTACCTGCTCCGTCACCAATAGCGCTCGTGGTGCTTTAAGTGTGGCGTTAATAAACACTCACTCACACTCGACCAAAACGTAAATAATGGGGACATAATCACACCGTAACTCCTGTTAGGTTTCAAAATTCATACCTGGTGTGGGTACAGGCCGCCGCGTGGGGGTGGCAAAATTGTTCACCACACAAGGGCGCCTGGGGCAGGGGGCGCCAAAATTTATAGTACTTATAGTTTTTTTAATTTAATGTTACTTACATAAAAGTTGTTGATAAAAAGTTGCAATTCTGCATGTTTTATATTTCTTAGCAATAAAACAAGATTCTATTTTTTTATATTTTAATTTAATTTAATTTTGTTTTCGTTTCTGCGGATTGTTTTCGTCTGTGTAAAACAAATTTGATTTTCGATATCAACAATAAAAACACGTTCCGTGTGGAGTTCGCGCTATTATACGGAACGTGTTCAAAATCTAAGAATTTGTAACATGTAACAACAGAAATTGGGAATGATTTGTATCGGCATAAATTTTTATTCATTATACGCTGAGATGCTGTGGCTCAACATCGTTGTTTTGTTTGCTTTTTGTTTTCAATGATAATATATATACATTTTTCAAATTATGTAAATCGCTTGGTTTTTCTTTTCCAAGTCATATTTTGCTTCATGTATACTGTTATTAAATTGTTCTCAAAACTCGAAATAAAATCTTTATCGCAGCGTTTCTCAAACTGTGTGGCGCGCCCTACCAGGAGGGCGTGATAACCCTAATTGGGGGCGCGAACGTATTGCGAAGAATCGAAAACAAAAGATTTAAAATAATTATCAATTTGATAAAAGAATTTACAATTTAAAATAATTACAAGGTAAAATACATTCTTATATAAAAAAATAATAAAATACACATTCAAACTGATATAATACGCACTACTTATAAATGTATCAGTTCTGCACACACAAAGTATTTGATAATTAATTTTTCAATATTCAATTGAAAACAAGTTCAGTAATTAATACAGTGACTCTCTTGTGCTTGTCATATACAAAATTTATTTACAAAACTTAATATTTATCTAATTAGTGCGTTTATAATTAAAGTTGTATTGCATCGCAGTTTTACCATCAAAGTACATTATAATTGTATTCAGTCCATTGTTATTGTAAGAAGTGGAGCTCGATGAAAATTATGACTGAAAATTAGGTCGCAAATATTGAAAGTTTGAGAAGCACTGCTTTATCGCTTCCTACAACACTCTTTTTTGGTATCATGAATTCCTTTAGATTCTAAGCAGGATATCTATACACAAGGGCAGCCGAATTTCCGATTTCTTCCAAATTTAAGATATAAATATAAAATGTTGCAACATAACTGTATTCGTCGCAATTCAGTTGAAAGTAATTTCAAATTTGTAGGGATTTCACCTAAATTCTTTTCGTTGTTTGTTCAGTGTTGCGAACTTTACTTATTGAAAAGTTCTTGTTATTTTCAATATTTTCATTTTTTTTTTTACAGACTGTTATTTGAAAATAAACCTCAAGTTCCATGAAAAATCTTACCATACTTATTATTACATCTTAAAAACCTACACAAGAAGCAATTCCTTCCTAGTTAAATTCTATTTTTAATAACAATATGATTCATAATAAGCTAGTTTCCTGTTTCAATATTTCGCAATCTTCTCGTATGATGTAATTTTACTGATGTAATTTTGTCTCCCTCCTCTGCTCTTTTGCAGATATGTTTTTTTTTTTAAATAATTATAATAATATTGTATTAAATTTTCTTGTTCATGCATATTTTTGTATCATTTCCTGTCTATCTCAGTGGACCATTTTGTAGCTCTAAGCCATCTGTTGGATGTGAGTTCGATCCTCCAGAATAAATTAATAGCTAGGGATTCTCCAACGACGTTTTATAGCGTAGCATTTCGTTTCTACATCCTTTTAACGTCAGTAAATACTCGAGAACATACAAATCCCATTAGATAAATTATGAAATTAAAATTATAGATTAAAAAAAAAAGAAAGAAACCAAGTGGGGTGCGTTTAAGCTCAAACAACGCCAAGAAAGAGAAGACAGTAAGTAAAAATTGTAGCTTTGTATATATTTAAAATATTCCATATTTTTACTTGATAGAATTCACCCAAGATAGAGCCCTCATTTTTTTTTTTGTTTTTTTTTTTTTTTTTTTTTTGCACCAGGGCTTTTAATACTTAGCTACGCCACTGCCTTCCGGAAATCACTTTTTTTCAACGAGAGAGAGTTGACGCAATTTTAAATCAGTAATTTCTTCATTTTACTTCATTTCTTTAAAACTGCAAATGGTAGTTATGAATTTACTTTTGATTTATTTTGTATTTTTCCCTGAGACTTAAAAAAAATGTACAAACCTTTTTATCATATTAAAATAAATCAAAAACATACATTTATTATTTGCTTTCCTTTACAAAAGCAGTGAAAA
>BMAO01015705.1:0-35994 GCA_019973975.1 Trichonephila clavata
GTCTGTCTGTCTGTCTGTCTGTTCCCTTGGCGCAAGATTATGCATTTTGTCAATATCGAAAATTTTAATAAACACATTCATTTTTATCACATTTGTAACAAATAACTGAAACATAGTGTTTTTTAACATCCTTTATAAAATCAATTTCTCAAATTTTTTTTTATTAAATGTCAATCGTTTATTGCGCTACGTTTATTAAATTATTCTTAGCGTAACTTAGGCTACTTTTCCTCACCGATTCCTCAATGATTTCCTTAAAAAAAATGTTTTCTAGCACTCTTTAATTACTGTACTTTAGATTGCTGCCACTCCTAATTAGTTCGACATTTCCGTTTGATATTATTTAATATTTGCCTCATGTTTGTTTATTCACTTTGAATTTGGCAACATAATTTATTCAGAACAGATTTTATACAAAACTGTAAATATATGAGTTTATTCTGCGTAATATATATAATGTAATAATATGTAAATTGCTTAATATTTATATTGTAATCGAAGAATAATAATTTTCAAGGTATCTTTCATTTTTAATACTACCTACCGGTCTTTGTCAGGTTGTGGCAGACACTGAAACTTTAATACATAGCATTTATGATGATGTTCCCAATCTCAATATAAAAGAAGATTCGTGGTTGTGTGAAAGATCCATTTTAGCACCTATAAATGACCAGGTTACTGCGCTTAATCAGCGCATGTTAAATAAGCTTCCTGGTGAATCACAAACATACCTTTCTATCAATACAGTTTGCAATCCGAATGAAGCGGTTAGTTATCTAACAGAATTTTTAAACAGTATAATTGTGCCTGGTCTACCTCCTCACAAGCTAGAACTTAAGATTGGCGTTCCCATCATACTACTCCGTAATTTAAACCCACCAAAACTTTGCAATGGTACTAGGTTGCGAGTAGTGTCATTGCAAAGAAACGTTATAGAAGGTCGTATAATATCCGGATGCGGAAAAGGTAACATAGTACTTATACCACGAATTCCCATAATACCATCGAATTTCCCGTTTGAATTCAAAAGACTACAATTCTCTGTAAGTGTCAGCTTTGCTATGACAATTAACAAGTCACAAGGGCAAACGTTAAGCAAAGTTGTCATAGATTTAACTAAGAGCTGCTTTTCACATGGCCAACTATACGTGACATGTTCACGTGCGAGGAATGCCACTGGCGTTTTTGTTTTAGCTCAAGAAAATCGTACACCAAATATTGTATATAAAGAGATTTTTCAATAAATTTAATACTGTATATAGAGAGGATGTTCAATAAATTTATACGAAAAAAACCACACAAAAATTAACAAAAAACAAAGAAAATAAAAAAAATAAAACAATAAACACCAAAAAGAAGAAAAAAGACAAAAATATAAAAACAAAACATTGATTCACAAAGTAAAAAAATGACATTAAACTCTCTCTCTCTCTCTCTCAAAAAAAAAATATAAAAATAGCGTGTATGTATTTCTTAACGTGGAATACAGAATTATTAAGTTTTCGTAAGATCTGTGAATTGAACAAAACACTTTTTTGTAAATTTCTACGTGAACGAAGTCGCGGGTAACAGCTAGTTTGAAGTAAAAGTGCAACAAATGATGATTCATGGGTCGTTTACCCAATGCTTCAAATTTCGACATTGCCTGTTGACTCATGCTTGCGGTTAAACTTCACATTCAGTATCAAAACGTACAAAAAACAATCAAGTGGTTTTATTAAGGTATCCGACTACCCTAAAATTGTGAATTTTGCCAAAAATTGACAAATTTTTTATGACTTTAATTCATAGGCCAACTTATTAGCTTTACAAAAATACCAAGTTTATCATTTTTCGTTCACTAGAATAAAAACTACAAGTGTTTTAGTAAAAGCAGATGCCATTACTTTAAACAAGATGCCACACTTTAAAACGCGTTTTACTCGAAATGTGATTTTTTGAAAATAATCAAAGTCAGCAATTGCTGAAAATTTTTTGAAAATAATTAACTGAAATTTTTTGTGTAAGTTCTGCATAATAGTAGAAGTGTTTTAACCTTCAGATTTATTAATTACTGTTTTATTACAAAATTTACAGTCCCTTATGTAAATATAATCACTGTTTTTATAAGCAATTTCATATAGTAACTGAGATAAAGTGCTCTAGTTTTTGTAAAAATTAAAATATCTCTTATCCTGAAGGTCATTTCGGCAATGAATAACATAGCAACACGTCAGAATTGAAAATTTGTTCATGAACCTTTTGGTACAGAATGGGCCGCGTTTATGTTATTTTTTGTCAATTTTTACCCATTTTAGTTAGAATAATTTATTTTTCTCTTCTTAATTTTAGCATATTTTTCTTTAAATGCTCTAAAAACAACACAAATATCCACATATCTCCATTTTTTTAAAAAAAAGTTGTCGCAACTAGTCGGATACCTTAATGAAATTGGACTCGAATTTTTATTCTTAATCTGACTAAAAAAATGAAAAAAATATATTTTAAGTATTATCAAAAGCTCACACGTCGTCTTGCAAACTAATTTTATAAAAACAAGATATTTGTATTATAATAAAAAAGCATAAGACTTAATTTGAAAGAACGATAATTATTGTAATTATGAATAACTGTTTTACGTACCAATTTTTTTATGCAAATTAAAATGTCGGAGAGAAGAAAAAAAAATGGAAAGTATACGTCAGAATGTGCATAAAATATAATAGAAAAACTGGCTCAAAATCAAAACATAAACAGTATAATTTCTAATTCAAAAAGCTCACTAATTTAGATAAATAAATTATTGTTGTCAAAAGCATATTTTTGCACACCTTTCCTGAAGAAAAATTAATTTTAAAATATTCAACAAATTATTTTTTTTTGTGAGTGTTTTAATTCTACTATTTATTTAAATGTATTGCTCGAGTGTGGATTTTCTATCAACCATTTTGAGTTCTTGGATGTAATGTGAACTGAAAATTCTACTAATCAACTTAAATCTTAGACAAGATTCGAATGCAATATGCATACTGAAGAATTAAAAATAATATAAAGACTCCTCTGGAATTTATATACCGTATTTTCTCGAATTTAAGCTGCGCCATTTTTCCAGCGTTAATGCTACTGAAAATCGGACAGGGCTTAGAATCGAAGGCAAAACAGTAGTTGGATGGGAGAAATTGATTTTCAACCCCTTTCAAAATGAAAAACGTAACCGCCGATTCTAGCCACTTGCATCTATGGCTTATCCCATTCCGAAGTTTATCTCCAGTAATTCAGTCTATCCTAAACTTCGTTGTCTGCTTGTAAATAGGAAAAATTTTGGTAAAGGCTTTCTTTGATCACCTAAACATCAAAGATATCGGTAATAGTATCAAGCGTATATATATATATATATATATATATATATATATATATATATATAGTTCACTATGACTATAGAATGAAAAGGAAGGCAATTTTATTTGCAAGAAAAAATGGAAACAGAGTATCGGCCACTGAAAATTTGAGACGGATGAAAAAAACGTATGTGGGTGGCGTAAGCAAACTGATATAATTTTTGCTAGTAAATGTTCAACTATCTTCATGAATCCTTTTACATTCTTCTTTTATACATTGTTTAAAATTGATTCATAACAAATGCATTGGATGGCATGGAAGACGACACCGTGTCGGAAAATAGCGACGCCGGCATCAATTCCGAAGTCAGCTGTGACAATGGGAGTGACGAATCATTTTCGAAAAATTATACTGACGATTAGAGTAATTATAAGTTCAAGTATATCTTTGAAAGTTTTTGATACAGGCTAAATAAATTAATTATTAACTTATTATTATTTCTCATTAAATTTTTTTCAAATTTCTTCCGTATCGGTATTGACCTTTTACACAATTTTTTTTATTTCTTCTCAAAAACAAATAGAGAATTGGGGGTTCTGCTTGGATTCGAGTAAATATTTCCCTCCGATATATTTGAAAATATTTCTCTTAAAGTTCTGTGTGTGAAAATCCGCAGATCAATCTTTCAAAAAACATAAAAACATTTTCAGGAATTCCGACGGGAAAAAATGTAATTCTCGAGATTTATTTTTTAAGGATACATTCTATTGCTTTCAAATGGATATTTTAGTCTAAGTTTGCAGGAAAGAGCAGAATTTCCATAAGATTAACATAACGTTCAGAAAATCAGAATAATATATAAATAGGTATTTTTTTTTTTTTTTTTTTTTTGCAGAAAATATATGATAAAGAAAAAAAAAACGGGATAATACTTTTACAGTATGTCTCAAAATTATTTTACATTTCGATGCTCAATGAAGAAATTTTATTGCTTTTATCTGACTTTTAACTTTAAAAGAAGCTTTATTTTTTTTCTTACTTTCAAGTGTTAAACAATAACGTACTCATCAATTAAAAATACCACATTAGTTAAGAAAAAGATAAGTAAAACAAACATATTAATAAAATTTATTTATTCTACCAAAAAGAATACATACAATTCTTTCAAATGACCAAGTATTTGTTTCGGAATAATTTTAAATTCGAAGAACAATTCGTTCTCCTGACAATGTAATATTGATCCACAACAAATTGGTAGTGTATATTACAGATTTTTTTCAATTAGATTATATCAAAGAACAAGACGTTATCATAATGGAATAAAACCTTTTCTTGACTACGAGTTGATGTAGCCACCTTTTTCTCCCTATGTAGATTTCTGGAAGGGGAAGAAAAAAAACTACACTCAACTCTGGCTTCCACTCATTTTAATAATGTGTCCTTTCCAATGATCATTCCTCGAACTTTTTTGAAAATTTAGTGTATTTAAAACTATCTATTTGAAATGTTTTTAAAAATATTATTTACTGTGAACTGGGGTGAAGAAAGCTGTGCAATGGCATGCTAATTTATTTTGTTTAAGCTTCTCTGTGTATGTGAGGTGGTCTTATTTTTATTCGTTTTCAATAGATATCTGAAACTCTTTGTCTCAGATTAATAATGGATACTGTTATACTAGTTTGTATATATTCTTAAAGCCTAACACAGCACAAAAGTCTTTCTAATGAACTTTAATACAAATGAACCGCCTGATATACAAGTTGAATATCACTAATTTAAATATTCTGATTTCGTGGGTGAATTTCCACATGAAAATAATGCATTATACTTTTAGTATTATTCATGTAGAGATGCATTTCATCGCTAAGATATCAAGATACACTTTAGATACGAGTAATTTTGGAATATTGGTTTGCAAATTGTATTGCGTCGGCATTTCTTCTAACACACATATTAAAAAATTCTTTTCATTTAGCATCATCTATACAAGAGCAAAGGATTTATAAGGCTATATAAATAAATGCAAAATAAACGTAAATTAGTAAAAGTTAATTATGTTTCAGTGGACATATATCTTTCATTCAATTCAAAACAGCAACAAAGTTTAACTTATATATATATATATATATATAAAATTCATTCTTGAATAGAATATAAATTATCTAATTACAACCTTAATTATACCTTCAGAAGTATAACATTTACTAGCGGGGAGAATATATTAATCGAGTTTCTTACTCAAAACTGTTATGATTTGAATTAGCAAATGTCTTTAAAGCCAAATGAGATAGGAATTATATTTTATATATCTCAAGGAATTTTGAAAAACCAAGATATATATATATAAGTTTAACATGTGCAGTTAACAGTATTATACTATTGGGCTGGCAACTAAGTAATTGCGGATTTCACTCATAGATGGCTTCAGTTGAATTTTTAGGTTTGCAGACGTAGTACAAATGTAAAACACATTTTGTTATTTGATAGTTGGCAATTCAGCTGTCAATCAGTAAAAAAAGTTTTTTGATCGGTTGCGTAGTTTTCGTTTGGCGTTCGTTGAAAAATGGAAAATCAAAAGGAACATTTTCATCATATTTTGCTTTTTTATTTCCGCAAAGGGAAAAACGCATCGCAAGCTCATAAAAAGTTATGTGCTATTTATGGTGACGAAGCCTTAAAAGAACGGCAGTGTCAAAATTGGTTTGCCAAATTTCGTTCTGGTGATTTTTCACTCAAAGATGAAAAACGCTCTGGTCGTCCAGTTGAAGTTGATGACGACCTAATCAAAGCAATAATCGATTCGGATCGTCACAGTACAACACGTGAGATTGCAGAGAAGCTTCATGTGTCACATACATGCATTGAAAGTCACTTAAAACAACTTGGCTATGTTCAAAAACTCGATACATGGGTTCCTCACGAACTGAAAGAAACGCATTTAACGCAACGCTTTTACAGCTGCGATTTCCTAAAGAAACGTAATGAAAATGATCCATTATTAAAACGACTGATAACTGGCGATGAAAAATGGGTTGTTTACAACAATATCAAGCGGAAAAGATCGTGGAGCAGGCCAGGTGAACCAACTCAAACAACATCAAAAGCTGATATTCATCAAAAGAAGGTTTTGTTATCAGTTTGGTGGGATTACAAAGAAATTGTCTACTTTGAACTCTTACCACCCAACCGAACGATCAATTCTGATGTCTACATTGAACAACTAACGAAATTAAACAATGCAGTTGAAGAAAAGCGGCCCGAATTGACAAATTGAAAAGGTGTTGTATTCCATCATGACAATGCAAGGCCGCGCACATCTTTGGTCACTCGGCAAAAATTATTGGAGCTTGGTTGGGATGTTTTGCCACATCCACCATATAGTCCTGACCTTGCACCATCTGATTACTTTTTGTTTCGATCTTTACAAAACTCCTTGAATGGTAAAAATTTCAATAATGATGATGGTGTCAAATCGTTCCTGATTCAGTTTTTTGCTAATAAAAACCAGAAGTTTTATGAACGTGGGATTATGATGCTGCCTGAAAGATGGCAAAAGGTCATTGATCAAAATGGGCAATACATTACAGAATAAAGTTATTTAGTTCCATGAAAAAATTGTCTTTGATTTTCTAAAAAAAATCCGCAATTACTTAGTTGCCAACCCAATATATATATGGCTAGTCACTGATATTACAAATCTCAGAGTAAGTATTCAAGATAAATAGTGAAATAGAGTAATAAGACATAATAACATAAAGTCACAATAATAGTAAGCAAATTCTTTTAATCAAGACTAAGATTGTGACTTAAAATATAAGGGTTGGAACTTTAATAGTGGCAACAATTTATTTACATGGAACACAAAAGTGATTCATGTCAACATGTTTTACAGAGCTTCAATATAGTCGCCAGCATTGTGTATAACCCGATGAGGAAGTCGCAGAATACCTGTAGCAGTGCCTGTTCTGTTGACAGTTAGAATGGACCAGTCTACTGCTGCAACAGTTTTGAAGCGAATGCCATGAAGTTGTTCTTTCATCTTAGGAATTAAGTCACAAGGACTTAGATCTGATGGTCAATCACTGTCCATTACAGCGGCAACAGCATGCACTTCTGCTTTGCTGACACTAGGACGACCTGGCCAATGCATGTCTGCCACATTTTGGCGTCCTTCGTTGAAGGCTTTTACCCATCTTACTACAGTTCTGTAAGGCAATGCAGATTTCCCGAAAGCCTCTTGAAGCCCCAGACAACATTGTCGTGCTGCACGACATCCAATTTTTTTCCAACTTCTTTGTTCTTGTTTTGAAAACATCCTGACAACACTCACTTTAGACTACAAGCTAAACACAAGGATCAGTTCTTCGAGTCCTTCCAAATGTGCATGCCGTAGGAAGGACGAGTCTTTTTGATGAGAGGTAAAGGTAGGTATGTAGCATTCACAACATTCTTTTGTTTTGTTGTATAGCGTTTTTACGGCAGTTTTCCCCCTATTAAAGTTCCAACCCTCGTATATATCCATAAAATAGAGTATAAAGCATTTAAAAAGTTTTTATTAATCAAGTCAAAGATGTTTTCATAAAATTTTTAGTTTGGAGATTCACATAAAAAGAGAGTATAAATTTAATATAATACTTGTTTGATATGGCTTATGCAATAAGATAATTTTTATTTCAATATCTTTAAGAAGATTTTTCTTTATGTAATGTGGTTTAAAATGCTAAATATCACAGACACAATTGCTTCTTATATTTAATAACTCTCCATCTAATTTTGCACCTTTTATTTGCCCATTGTTATGTACTTATTTTCTGTTTCACATTAGATTTGTCAGAGCAGAATCCAGTGTTGGTTCACACATTTATGATTTTGCTTCATTGATAATACACTAAAATGTACAAGAGTTGAGAGGATGAACAAGTGAGCCAAGTAAGTTAATGACACTTGAAAATAAATCCTAACAATGCATTCACTAAAAACACATCACAAGGATTTTACATGTAATTCATTATTTTATATAAGAGAGCTATAAGTAAAGTACAGTTTGAGATCACTAAGTTCATAATATGCTGTGTGTGTACTTATTACATCTTATTTAATTATTTAAATGGCACGCCAAGATTATATCCAGCACAGTATTAGAACTTCAAAATGTCATGCCTGAGTGTTATATGGGGTAATTTTTTTAGAGCATCTTTTTGTTTTACATCCGAATACATATCTTATGAAGTTTACTTCAGCTTCATCTCTTAGTCTTTTGCATAAAGGCTACAATTTATGTACCCAAATCATCAGAATAACTTGACAGTTAAAGGGTTTTTTATTCATAAATTCCTTTACAATTACTTTTGACATTTGCTATCAATAATATAATATACTTTAATACTGAAAGCCATACAAAATCTAATATAAAATTAAAGGTATATGTATATAAACGTGAGTGTGTGTGCACATGCTTATTCTTTCCTCACTTTTAATTCATTATCATGATTTTAATCATGATAAAAGATTGAAAAATATTAATTTCAGCCCTTTAAAAAATACAGATTTCATCTCTTACATTATAATTATGTGCATAGCACATACGTCTGTCAAATAATTTACAGCAATAGAGGCAAGATTAAATGAAAAGTCTCATCAAGAAAATCTTTTAATTTTGACTAAAAATTGTCAATTCTAGAGTGGCATTCAGAATGGTCATTTTTAAATTTATAAGAATTTTAGTATAATATTTCTTAAAAAATAATTTTTAAATAACTTTATAAAGAATTACAATTCAAATTAACAATGCTAATTAATAGAAAATTGTTCACATTTTAGAAAATGTTTTATAAAAATTACAAACAAGAAAACAACTGCTCAGCTTTAATAAGAATTCTTTCAAAATTCCATTTTCTAAATAAATGTTTAAGGTTATTAAATAATACCACACAAGATTACTTTGTAAAAAATTTTATTTCATGAGTAAAAATATTTAAATCTGTAGTTTTATGCACTTTAAAAAAAAATGCTCTATATACAGAAATAAGGTTGCATTTCCATTATACCAAAACATAAATTTCTCTCATTTTATGTTACTGGAAAACAAAAACAAAAAAAATAACAATCTAAAAATTACAGCAAATGAAGAAGAGATAGGCACACCATCAAGACTTTTTTTTATAATGTGGAAAAAAATATGAAAATGTGAATATTTTTTATTGTTTTATATTTACTATAAAATAAATTTTGATCATATATAATAAAAATTATCATTCATATAATAAATAGTAAAAATTAATTTAGCATATACAAATTCCTAATACAATGCAGTCATTTAGAACTAAGAATGGCCACAATAAAAATTCTTGAGATAAAATTGTTCACTTTCTTTTTCAAGAATATATATTTAAACATATAAAATCCAATATAGAAGGTAAATATATATATAATAATGAAAATCCAAAACTAATATGTTACAATATTGTGCTTAAACATATAATATTTTGTTTGTAGTAATTTGAATAATATAAACAAGATTTTGTTCAATCAAAACAGAAAATAAAACTAATTTATATGGCACATTATGCAGGAATCAATACACCAGAAACTAATTTAAAGGATTAATCATATTCACAGATACATTGGATATTGAATTATTAAATGTAACATATTAATTATATTAATATTAAAATACAGTGGAAAAATGCTCAAGGCATATATATATATATATAAGAAATGAACTTACATAAATACAATAGCTGTTGTTTTTATATAAAGTAAAAGTTGTTTCATAAAAGTTGAAAAACAAGATTTAAAAAAATTATAAAAACACAGACACAATGGAAGTAAAATTATAATTATCTGTGAATCCATTAAGAAACTTTTTTATAAACAGTTTTAAGCGGTTAATAAAAAAATCTAGAAATCAATATATAAACACACAAAATGATTTGTTTAAATTAAAATTCCTAAGTTGTTGTTTTTTATGATTTTAAATAAGCAATTTACAAAAATTCTTCAGATGTGACTTTGATGTATCTTTGTTTAAGATTTTAGTACAAGGAAAAAGAGAAAAAAAAGATGAATTTATTTTTGATGATAAAGAAGAGTACAATGGGATTTATGAATATTATCAGTTTAATGGCCATTAATTGACCATTATCTGCATACAACTTTAAATAACAATAACTTTGTGCAGTTCTTAAAACTAAATACATCACCCATTTAAACTAATATAACCACAGAAAGTTTGACTAGCAATAAATAACATCAAGAATAACCATGAAAACACACAACCATATATAAATAAAATAAAATTATATTATAAATCTATCGTTAATTCTAGAGAATTTTAAGGAGGCAAAATGTAATCCTAAAATAAATTCATAAAATAAAATATTCTTTACATTTCTAATTATTTTCTTAAAACATCTCCCATGGTTTAATCCAAAAATACTTATGAAACAGATTATGCATAAAAAGAATATAATATGTAAAATGTAATACATATACAGTCGACTCTCGATAATTCGAAGTTGAAGGGACCAATGAAAAACTTTGAATTATCAAGAGGGCAGGAAAAAACTCCCAAAATACACAAAGAGAAATTCAAAACTATGTAATAAAACAATTGTGTGTACATATGTATAAAACTATTTTAAAGTATTTTTAAAAAGTACATATTACATATACAGTATAAATATTAAACAGAAGTTAAAAGTCCTGTATTAAAAGAATACATACTGTACATAATTTTTTTTATCAAAAAAATCTGTTATCTCTTTTTGTTTTATTGTAAATAGATTTTTCTGGAATAAATGAAGCTTGAAAAACGTCTGCATCAACGTGATTTTGAAGGGAAAAGTTGCGTAGTTTGTTTAGTTACACTTCAGCTTCTGTCTAACTTATTGGGGCAAACTCCAATGGTCATGAAAGAGGCTACATTACAGGGGAGACAAGCAGAGCCAATATAATACAAAACATGTAAGCTCCAACCTGTTTGCTAAAGGACTGTGTGATAGTGGGTGTTTGAATTGTCGAGAGTTTTATTAGATCACTTCGAATTATTGCATGTTGTACCCTGGCCGGTTACAGATTTTACTTCGAAATATTTAGTGTACCAAAACATATTGTTTTAGTTCGAAATATCAAGAGTTTTTTTGGGACTGAACATCTACTTCGAATTAGCGAGAGTCAACTGTATGTTCAAAATATTTATCTTTTCATTTGATAAGTACAATATAAATGAAAACCTAGGATATACCTAGTTCACTAAAATGAATATTTCAATACATTAATTGTTCCTCATTTAATTGAAATTTTCAGTTTTTTTATTATAATCGCAAACAATCAATTGTACTTACTACATTATTTGTGCTGAGATTACAACAATATTTTGTTTGGTCATTTTGCATAAAAAAAAGATGAATCAAGAACATTCTTCATTACCTGTTTTACAGGCAATAAAGAGTGCAATGTGATTTGTGAACATTAAAGGACAGTTTTTAATTTACCTAAAACAGGTTTCACTTCAATTTCAAACTAGTATATCGACAGGAAACATCTTGACTAGCAATAAATAACATTTAGGAGAAACACTCAATGTTTCATATATAAATAAAGTAAAATAATATATATATATATATATATATATTCAAAGAAATTTATCACTTATTCTCATAATATTTCAAGTAAATTGAAAATGTACATGTTTTAAGAATGAATCTGCAAAATAATCACTGCTTTTAATCCAATTCTAGAAAAAAAATGTGTTTTAATTCAATTAATTTATCATTTTTGCTTTTCAATATGAAACAAATGTAAATCTTCAAAAGTGTTTTTAGATTAAAATAAATAAAAAAACATACAAAAAATAATTTCTCAAATTCTGTTAAGCAAAATAATTTTTCATACACAGAATTGTTTCAAAAGATAAACTTATCAGGTCAATTTAAAAAAATTACTAAGAACGTTAATAATTCATTTATGGGCTGAATATTAACCTTTTATACAGAATAGGAAGGTTACATAAGTAAAACTGCTATTTACACTTGAAATTAATGTTTAAATGATGGCAAAAATATTACTAATAGTTACATTTTTTTATTCACATATTTAATATTCATAAAATAATTAAGTCTCTTAAACAAAAAATGTATTTTTAAATTATTAAAATGAGTACTTAAAATTTTTTAGATCAAAATTAAAAGGAAGCTTTTAAAATGTATAAGTAAACACTCACTCAAATGACTAGAAAATAATGATTACACATGTAACAGAAAAAATAATAGCAACACCTAAGTGTTCTGTATCATTCACAGAGATGATATTAAGAATACAAAAATTCTACTTGAGCATATTCAATACAATACATATACATTGACAATAAAAAATAAACTCATTGATGATTGGAATTTCAGTGTTAAGGGGACACAATACCTTGTACACAATTTTTTTATATTTATATGAAAATTTTTGCATGTACAAAATTTGAACGTACATAAAATATATATTTCAGAAGAAAAATACCACTATTATAAACTAACAATCATTTTAAAATTTAAGATTTTTAAAACAGTATTTCGATATTTTAAAATTTCTACTACTTCTACAAATTTTAAATAATTTTTTTCTAATCTTTTTTTTAAATTAATGACTTGAAAAATAACTATCTACTTCCTTATTCCATGCACAGAATTATTAAATGTATTATACAAAACAAACAGAAAAAACTTCAAATCTTTATATCCATTACAAAAGGAATCTTATTTTGACTAGATAATCATAATGAATAGTAAAAGGTCAAGTTAAATAAGTAAATAAAATGATAGAGTCTGTAAAAAGTGCAGATGTCATGTACTCGAGTTTCGGTTTTTACTTCAACAAACTGTAGAAACATTAAATAACTGGCTAAATAATGTAGTTAGCTATGATATTTTGTACATATATTTAAAAGAATCACATTTAAATTAGGAAATTTTTTTAAAATATTAATATTTTGGTCATTTTTAGGGTAATGTGTCCCCTTAAATTATTTTTTTTAAAAATCATCAAGCATTCATGCACTTTGACTTGCACAAATCAAAAATCTTCGCAAGTGATCTCAAGAGGCTCCAGTCACCAGTTACCATAACTTTTCCATCCATGTAAGCTTCCAGAGGTGACATTTCTCCATTTAAGAAATCTTTTAAATTATCTTCAGTCAACATGAGTTGTACATCTGATGGTACTGAACTTAGAACGTTTTCATACACTGTAATATTTCCTAAGAAAATTTCCCACAGAATTAAACTAATCAATTGAGCATATTAACACAAATTAAAATATTTCTTAAACAGCATATAATGTAAATTGTTCTATATAATGCCTACATAAAACTACTTTTCAAAACAAAACTCACTAAGTATAGTATTTTAGTGGCATTAAAGACAAGTGTTGAGTGCCTCACCACTTGTAAGAAGCTGTGTTCGCTTCCCAAATGTAGGGAGGTGAAATATGATCAGCGATTGGGGTGCCCCTGCTAAGACACGGGGAGTGAGAGTGCAATGACCAGAGATGGCCATGGGCTTTTGGAATAAAGAGACATATATACAAGGCAGTCCACTATTTAGTCTTTTGAGTATGAGTCTTTTAATTTAAACTGAGCTATTGATGGGCCAAAACAACAAGCGAACTTTTATTTAAACTTTTAAAAGTTTCAAGCATGATTATTAACAAGCTGTTAATATAAATTTCAAAATTAAAAATAAATGAAAAAAAAAAAACAAATTCTAATTAACCTAATTTGTACACCTAAATAATATATATTATTTAGATGTGTGTATATGTATATATACACCCTTTCTTATCAAAATAATTTAGTATAAATGGATATAGTTAAATTGTTTAAAAGTATACTAAAAATATCATACTTTAATAATACTTTCTAAAGAGACATTCACACACATTTCAATACTTAAGCTTTTTAGAAAGGTTTAAGAAAAAAAACGAATTCACAAGATTTCTAAACTATGAAGAAATATACTCATTGATAATTTTTCTTTATTTCATAAAATTTGGAATAAAAACCATAATATCATGCAATTTAAACAAACCAAACAATTCAACAAATTAGTATTAATTTAAAGTTACATTGAAAAAATATTATGTATTAAGTTACTAACATTGATGAACAGCTTACAAGTATAATTTTAAACTTACCCTTTTTAAAAGATATCTGAAGTCTTCTAGTGGATCGTCCTACTATATCAAATCTGAAAGTGGCATTTAGATCCTTTAAATACCCTTCCTTCCTAGCCAGATCAGCCAATTTTTTTATTGCATTCACACAATCATCAGATTGATTGTTTATATCTGTATCAGTTGAGGCTGATTCTTCTGGAACTTCTTTTTCGGTCTTATTCTCTAAAATTCAATAGAAAGAGAAAATATTGAAATAAAAAAAATTTTATGCTTAAAAAAAATATCAAGTTTTATAAAAGCAATAATGTTAAAATACAATTACATTTAAGTGCAAATAAAAAAAAAATGTGATTAAGTTGTATAATACTTTATAGTAAGTTAGTCAATTTTTTTAGTATATCTTTATAATTTACTAAAAAAAAAAAAAAAAAAAAAGATTTACATTTGCAGGCAAATTTATTTCTACTTTGTTTGGAACAACCAGTTCTTCAAATACAAAACAATCAATAATCATTTAAACAACTGCTTAAGATAAAGTAATTAGAATTAGAAGTTTTTCCTTTATTTGCAAATCCTGTTAGGCTCTTAAAAATACTTACTATCTCACAACAAAATTAGGCATTTAAGTAATTACATGATAAAAATGGATCAACCATTCTAAAAAAAATCTTTATTTTTAAAAAATACATCTATTTAACATATAATTAGAAAATGAGGATTTTTATAACCCTTTGATGCTAAAAATACTAACAAACTGATACAACCACAAATTAGTAGATACATTATGTATTAGCAAAAACTAGTTTAGAACTAAAACTGCCTTCATAGCCTCCAACTATAACTCACACAATAATCATTCCCTCTTTTTGAAATTTTTCCTGTTATTTCAAAAGATTCCTATTTTCTTAAGTTGCCAATAAGATGTTGAAACATTAAAAGGCCTATTCTTTGTTTTTCCATTTCTGCACTTAATTAAAGAATTATTTCAAAATGATATAAGAAAATGAACTACTTAATAACATGATTCAATACCACAAAACAATTAATTTTAACAACTTTTTTTAGACAAATTAAGAAATACCCATTGACTCTCACATACCATTGTGTGAATTAGAAGACCAAAACAGAAAGTGATTAAGACAATTACATACATTTTTAACTTTAGTCACTAAATTTAACCCAAACTTGAAAGAACCCTATCATTCTGGAAGTAAATGAATTCACAGTCATTAACCATTTAAAGGCTATACTAAGAATTTTGGCACTGACTTTAGGGTAAAAAATTCTAAAATGCTAAAAAATTTAATCAGTTGATTTTAAGTTGGCTTGATTCTTCCTAGTTTATCACTAGGAATTAGAAAAATATTATTTATAAGGTGAAAATTATTTTTCAATCAATAGAATTTGTTCCTAGATATTACTTATCTTATAACTGGAACAGCTTTGTCTTTAGCAAAGCACCAAATACTACTTTCATAAAGAACATAATGGTACCTAAAAGAAGTAAATTGACCTCCAATTTCCAAATATCAAGTTAGTCCACTTAAATATTTCTCTTTTGTATAAATAGTTTGGTCATTTCAGCTAAATGCTGCATTCCTGAGGCAGAAAGAGTTTGAAAAAAAATCTACAAGATCCATTGAACCTAATCATTGAGTTTCATATTCAATTTTGTTAATGGAATTTTAATCCAATTTTTCATTTGAAAATAATTTATTTTCATCCAATTTGGTTTTTCTCATTTTCTCACTTAAAAAAAAAATTTTTTTTTAATCACATTTTGTCAAATTACTATGGATGTCAATTTCTCCATATTCATTAAAAGAAAAACAAACTGCTAGCAATTCATATTATATTTTCCTCCCAAAAATCAGTGATATTTCTATCTTCTTCTGATAATGGTTGAAAAAGATCTACTCTAAGTAGGATATCAATATCATTACCTTCATCACTCTAGTCTGGGTTAGTATCATTTTCAATAAGACATTATAAATAAGGAAGAGCTTCTTTAACAGCTTTAAAATACATTTTGGAATCAAATAAATTACAGGAATTTCTTATATGATCAAAGGAAATTTGAACATGTACGAACAATATAGCAAATTGAAGTAGATAACACATAAATTGGAATACTATTATGATATGTCGATATTTGGAATAAGTTGATTTTATAAGAAATAAATTGCCATGTTCTCCTATTCATTTAGTTGTTGCAGAGCATGATTAGAATTGGATTCAAAGCTATCAAAATAAACAGTATTTTTATGTTTTAAGATAAACTTTACTTTTAGTTACAATAAAATTCAAATGGAATGTAAATCATAACATAAAGTCAAAGCAACACTCTTAGCAGTACACAGAATGTTGTCCCTAAACAAAAATATAATTAGGAATTATTAATATAATTATATATAACTAAGCCGCACTGATAAATCAAAACAAAAAACCTTATGGTTACATGCCAAGTAATCAATTAAGTCATAATCTCATCAAGGAATCACAATTAACTCTACCTGGTATTATTTACCTGATATTAGTATGCAAACTCCTTCTGCTAGTAAAATAAGGTTAACATACCATGGTGCTTGTTTGATATCATGGGTCTATGCGCTAAGTTGCTGTTTATGTTTGCCAAGATGGGCGATAACATTACAATATGGCTACCTTGACATTTTTATCATCTGGCTTTGTGGTTGCCATGGGGATAACGTATATTAGAAATAATTTTTATTATTTTTTCCCATGGTAACCCTATTAATTTCAGACGATTTTTAATTCGATTTCTTTAACAATTTTACCATTTTAATTGCATTTGCTCTATTGCAAGCTATTATTTCAGTCTTCTGTTTTATTTTGTGCTATTTTTGAATACAGATATTTCTAATATAATGGGTGAATACTAGGATATATATTTTTAAAAAGAATGAGTGTTGTACTTTAAATTATTGCTATAAATATCATCCATTTTAACTTTAATTTACTTTTTAAAAATGTTTTTTTAACATTCCTTGTTTGATGAAATTCGTTGAAGGAACTTGCAGTTTTCGGAAAATTGCAAGTTTTCAGTACTTTTTAATTGATATTCATTATTATTTTTAATATACATTATATAATTATTTTACTAATAATATAATATAAAAATACAATCATTATTATATGTAATAATCATATAATATTTGTTATTTGCAATATAATTGTTTTTTATTACATATTTTTGTATAAATATTATTACATATGTGTTATTTACTTATAAGTATTATGTTATTTATTTATTTATTATTATGTTTTTATTTTTATGTTGTTTATTAATAATTGTTATGTTAAATGAGTATTCTTATGTACAATTCTTATTATATTACGATGGTTATTCTTTTTTTATAATTACTATTAAAGTATATTATATGATTATTATGTAAAATAATTATTACTACATAATATTGTATGAATATCGTACATAATAATTACTAAAAAATTATGTTATAGGATAATTATATATTGCATAATATTACTATTAGTAAATATGATTTTTTAAGATTATATTGATATCCATATTTTATTGATCTTGATTATTCTCAATCTCTTCCTATATTCTTCATTTTAAATAGATTAAACTGTATTTCATAACAGTTCTTTAAAATTATTTTCCTGACAATCTCTTACAGCTAGGCCGCCATCTTGGATTTCATTCCAACATGTGCTGCTTGGCATAACAAGCAGCATTTGGCGCATAGACCCAGAATATCAAACTAGTTCCCATACCATCTCAGTTTCGATTCATATGTTTAAAGGAAATGATGCATTGCAGTAAGTTTAGTAGAGAAAAGCACATAATATAAAAAATTAATTTTCCAACAATAATTAACAGAATGTACAATGTATAGTGCATGAAAATGAAGAGAGCTACATGGCAATCTAAAGGCAATGCATAATATGTAGACATAGTAACAAGAATAAGTTAACATGTACACAGTGTTTTTCAAAAAAAAAAAATTAAGTATACTTTCTAGATAACCTAATTATGAGGTAAAAAATTTCTAAGACAAAAAATTACTATATATTTAGCCCCTATAAAAGTTTTTTTTCCCTACATGAGATCATTTTGATTTTAACTTATAAAATTCTATATAGTTGGTCAACAAAGGTCACCAAGTTAAAAAGTACTGTGTTGAAGGTACAGTCAATTTAAATATCTGGGTGTGGTTATGAAAACTAGTACAAATTATTATTAAGTTTACTGATGTACAGAAAATAGGTTGACACCAAAAAATTATTAATCCAAAACTCTAATAGATTACAGTAGTTTGTTAAAGGAAGAGGAAAGGAGAATGATTCTAATAAGTTCAGTGAGCCAAGAACTTATTTGAATCAGTAATAATTACTAACTGAATTTGTTTGTTTTTAGCTACAATTTGATTTGATTTATTAACATTCAATAAATTAGGGTAAAAAATTATAAATATAACAGATAACTTACAAAACATTAACAGACATTTCTTTTAAAGACACCTTCATCTTTCAATATAATATGAACTTCTTTTCTATATCCCTTTTTAGGTTTAGTTCTGAATTTAAATTATTAGTTATTATCATCTGTTTCTCATTTTGTTTGCAGTTGTCTTGTAATCCGCCATTAGAAATAAAAAAAATAATAAAAAAAGTTATTTCATTTTTGTAGGGATTTATATTAGGAATGAGATGGGATATACACTTCTTTTTACAATGTTCAATTTTTAAAATAGATTAAATAAGAAAAACAAAATACCAATTAAATCAGGAATTAAAGGAAACATGGCAGCTGTATGTTGGGTGGAATTACCAGTAGCTGCTTTTAATGCAGTCATTATAGTGCCAATAGCATCCACAGGTTCAGCTGCTTTTAAAACTTGAATATCATACCTAAAATAAACAGGGGGGGGGAATTAGTTTCAATAGAGATAACTGTAATAAATTTAAAATTATCTATTACTTTAAGAAATTTGGTAAATGAGTTTCTGGCTTGAAGCAAATTATTTTCACACAAAAAACCACTTATATTTATTATTTATAAATTATATAAATAGCCTTTTTTTGATGACCTAACCTTCCAACATTTAGCAAAATATCATAATTTGTACATCAAAAATCCCCAAAAATAAATAAATAAAAATTTTAAAATATCAATGGCTTTAAATTTTCAACTAAGCAAGAGCTGTTTTCAAAAAAGTAAACACAAATTACTTAAATTTCCCCCTCCCCCTTTTTTTCATTTTATACTGCAATGACTGAAATGAACACATATTTATCAATGACAAAATGTTCTTTTTAAGTGTGATTTTATCAGTAGGCTATTATTTTTACACAATTCTGGGGAAAAGGGAAAAAGTACATTAATCCAACTGTTACCTGTAGAAGCAAAATTAATTTGATCTTCACTGAAAGCTTCAATTTAAAATTATAGTGATTATTAAATCACTCTATAATTTTAAATTGAATGAATAACTAAACAATATTAACTGCAAATAATCAATTAACTATCTGTTTATATATATAAACATTCAACCATAAAATCAAAATTTCTTTCAATATACTTCTCTCCTTTTAAGTCTGTAAAATAAATCATAACTTCAACAATATTTCATTCACAAAAACTAATGTACAAATTAAAATACTTTAAACAACATTTTTTTTCCAGTTAAGAAGTGTTTTATATAGTAAAGCCTATAAAATTAAGTAATTTAAAAACAAAATAATAGGATGTAATTCATGCACAATATTTAATTTATTATTAAAGAAGCATGCTTTTACTTTATCATTTAAGTACATAGTTTATAAAAATATAAAAACATTTTAATTTCAAAACACTGCTCATAAAAATAAATGCCTTTGAGTATATTTTAAAACTAGTTTTGGGAATAAAATTTCATATTTTAAATAGACATTACATAAATTAGCTAAGAATTTAATAATCCTTTAACAAGTAGCAGTGTACAGTTTTAATATATGTAAGAATATACAAAGAATATCTAATTTTTTTCTGATTTTCATGTATATGAAAACAAGGCACAAAAAACGTGAAATTCAAATCAAATTGCTTGTATATCCATGTAAATATAAAACTCGGTTTATTTCAACAAAAGCTAAGCATATTTAAAATTCATAATATTAAAATAAAGAATTAATTCAAGAAATTAAACTTATAAATGAAATGACTCACAGATACACATGTACAATTTCCAGGCCCCAATTTATGACACTGCGATTCAATTCATCCTATTAATTAAAAAGATACAGTTAGAATTAGCAATTAATTTCACTAAGTACATTAAAAATTATGCATACTTAATACACATATATAGTATTTACTCAAATCTCAGCCACAATCGATTCTATGGTGCATGGCTAATTCTCTACATGTTTTTGAGAAAAAATAAAAAAATTTATAAAAGGTACATTGATATCTGATACTTGAGAAAGTTAGGAAAAAATTAATGAGAAGTAATAAGAAGTTAATAATTTATTTATTTTATTAGTATAAATACATACATGAATCTATAATTACTCTAACTGTCAGTACCATGTTTCGAAAATGATTCATTACTCCCATTGTCACAGCTGACATTGGAATTGGTGTCAGCATTGCTATTTTCCCTCATGGTGTCATGCTTTTTGCCATCCAATACATTTGTTATGCGTATATTTTTTTTTATTGAATGTATTACAGAAGAATGTAAAAGAATTGACTATTCTTCTATCAAAGACTATTGAACATTTACAAGCAAAAACAGTATCATTTTGTTTCCGCCATCAACATATATATTTTTTTCCCCTGCATATAAAATTGCTTCCCTTTTCATACTTGCGTCATAGCGAACTCATCCTGATGCTATTACCTTATCTTTGATGTTTAGGCGATTTAAAGAAAGAGTATACAAAAAACATTTTCTAAATACAATGACAATGTGTTTAGAAAATAAAGTCTGCAGACAATGATGTTTAGGATAGACTGAATACTAGAGATAAACTGTGGAATGGGATAAGTCATTGATGCAAGTGGCCAGAATGGATGGTTACATTTTCCCTTTTGAAAGGGGTGGAAACTCAATTTTCCCCATCCAACAAATGCTTTGCCTTTGATTCTAAGTCCCACCTGATTTTCAGTAGCATTAACACTGAAAAAATAGAGTGGCTTAGGTTTGAGTATATTATAAAATCTTTGTATCTGATTTTTAATATTAGTACAAAAATATTAACAAATAGTGAGATTTAAAAGTTACATTTTCAATTAAAAATTTCAAAAGTATACTTCTTCATTTAATGTATATAAATTTTCAGTAGTAATTATTTCAATATTTCTAAATGTTTAGAAAAATTTTGAATTTGAGAGAAATAGGTTATAAAATCATTAAGTTAAAAATATTATTTTAGAAGAAAAGGAAAGAACCTCTAAAGTGATTAGCAGCACTAAGTAAAACATAATTCTATTCCCCACCTATTTTAAAGACATCTTCAGTTCAAAGAGTTTTAATATTATTCAATGAATGAACATATGTGGCTCCTTTAAGATTTAAAATAGAATATACATTAATCTAGATAAGTTTAATTTTCCGAAAGAAAGGGGAAAAAATTTTTGTTTCACAATATGTACTACTATATAAAAAAGAAATATTCATTTCTTTTCTTTTTTCTTTATCCTGAAAATTTATATATATTGCTTTTCTCAAAACTGAGCTAACAGACCTTAGTCACCTGAAACATAAATACAAACTGAATTATAAAAATTACTTTGAAGATTATTTCTTCACCATAACATATATATATATATATTTTACTAAATCTATTACCTTAATGTACCAAGATGAATTTGACACTGGAGAAATAAAAAAAGAAATAACACACAAATATTTACATTTAATAATTATTGAATTATATTTAATACAGAAATTACATTTGAATTACTAAAATATTTTATATATCTTTATTCTTTTGATAGAACTAAAAAAAAATTAAACAAAATGCTTTTAAAAAGTGAGAAAAAATAAAAAATTTTAAGATAAAACGTGTGCACAAATAAGTAATTTTAATACTGACCTGTATATTACAACAGACAACTTCATTCTTTAATTCCAAATCTTCTTGATCCTTTTCAGAAACAACATTTGTCACACAAAGTAATCCTAAATTTTCCAAAGTTTCTTCTGGATTAGGAAGCTTTAAGACATATTTAAGTACATCTGAAACTCTGTATTCAAAATGAAATTCAGCATCTACAATTCCTCCATCTGCAGTCAATAACTGTTAAAAAAAGAATTTAAAAACATTAATGCATCTGAACATAAGTAAAAAAACATTTTAAATTAAATTCTTAAAAACATTTTAATAACTGAAATTGAATAAAAATTTGAGTTTAAAAATATAGTATGTCCTTTTATTTTCAGCAGAATTGCTCACTTGAACATTGTTTAGCAAAACAGAATATATCACATAAATGTTGCATAAATCTCTAATTTCACACAGCCAAATCTTATTACACTTTCTATTAATTTAGAAAGAAATATTTCATTTTTTTTTTACTATGCTTTTTTACTGTTATACTTAATATTCTATTTAAAAAATTTATGTATCCATTTCCCTACAGAAAGATGAAATCATTTTTAATTTGAAGTAATTAAAATTTAGGGACACAATTACAGACATGTTGTTGTTGCTAATCCTCCAGGATCTGACAAAATCAGACAAGATCCATTAAATTATTGACTCTCAAAAAGTCGAGCACAAGAACGGGATCTGTGTAGATATCTTCAATTACAGATATAATAACATGCACTTGTACATAGAATAGCAATGTTCTTTTTCTTTATTAGAAAAATATTTTAAAATTTTAAATATATTGCTCTTTTCAAAACTATGCTAAAAGTTCTATGTCATCTGAAAAATAAATGCAGACAAAATTATAAAATTCCTTTTTGGGTTATTTCGGTACTTTAAACTAAATATTAAGATACTTTATAAAACGTATTAGGCTCTCAGTGTAGAAATGTGAATTTGATACCAGAGAAATAAAACAGAGTTGAAAACTATTAAGAAAAAAATGTAACTAAATAAATATCTTACTTCATCTGTAGCAAGTGTCATATTTTGGACTCGTAAGCTAACTCTTGTCCATTTATCAATGCAGGGCAAAATAAAAGCAAATCCTGAAAAACAAATTAATGACTTGAAAAAAAATTTTAAAACAATATGAACCTCTAAAGAAATAATTTTAAAAATCACATTATAAATATGCCTCTTTAAAATAAAATTTATCTCAAAAGAATTTTAAGAATAAAAAATTATTATTTTATTGTTTAAGAATCACAATATAGATCAATGAAAATTCTAAACATGCTACTTTTTGTTTGTAAAAGTGGATGTTTAACTGAAAATTATAACAGATTACATCTCCATTTTAGACCAAAGACTCTTTCTGCATCTTCAATTATTACGTTTCTTGGAATCTAATTTTTGTGCCTTGTACATAACACAACTTTCTCACTTATTATTTTATTTTATTTTATCATACTATATATATATATATATATATTTAAAAAAAGGATGCAGGACTTTCATTTCTAATTTTATTTGAATGCTACAGTTATTATTCTACACAATTGTTTTTGGTGGAAAATTGAACCCATAATATGACCTGAATCACAAAACTTACAATCTTAATCATACTTCTATTTTAGCTCCAATAATAAATTAAAGAACATCAAAAAATAAATAAAGTAAATAATGAGTCTTACCAGGTCCTCTCACAGGCTGAAGCTTCCCAAGTCTCATCAAAACAATACGCTCTAATGAATGAACTCTCTAATGAATAAATTAAGAATTAAATTTAAAGCACTTATGAAGGGAAAAAACATGAAATCATATTTATCATTAATGAAAAATAAGTTACTTAAAAAATAATGTACTTCATAAGTAATACTTACCTTAATGCAAATCCAAAATGAAACAGGAAATAATAGTATAGCAAGCAAGTAGAAGGAAAACACAATAAACTTTCTCAGAATAATAGAAAGTGGTGGCTCTTTTGTACTCCTTTCTATAGGTTTAAATAACAATTATAAACATAATGTATACATCACATGCACTTTAGTGATAAAAAATTCATACATCTATGTATAAGTATTGTATTTTTACAGCAAAAAAGAAAGAAAAAAATTTAAAGGGTATGCTCAACATCAGCCAGGACAAGATTGTCGGCACAAACCACAGCAAATTTTTATCGATATATCCCTTTAACAGCTCGTAAGACAGAAAAGTCAATATGACCCAGATTCAAAAACAGTTTCTTTTGGCAACAGGATAAAGGTTCTCAAACCAAAACATCTGAAATAGGCTTCATGCAGGTTGTCTGCATGCACATAAGCCAATGGCGTGTATTTCATTGACAGCAGACACCTAGCGACCCGAAAAAGGAGGGCTGCTAAACGTCATGATTGGATGCAAAATTATTCGAGTAAAGAGCTGTTTACAGATGAGTCCCAATTCAGTTTAGAATTTAACACCAGAGGTGTTTTGGGATGGTGAAATAACTCTATATTTGTTCAGGAAAGATCACATAACAGACAAGGTGGTTTGATGGTATGGGCTGGATGTACTGATGATAGGTAGTTTTGTAGTTATACAATGAAATAATACCTAAATCAAATCTGATTTACACATATCACAATAGCATATAAATTATTTTAAAAAGAAAATATTCAAGTAACACTGAAGAAAAATGGCTTGAGAGTTTTCAACAAAACATACTTGAATAGAGCATGGCCTTTTGATATCAGAAACAAAGAAACAATGTTCATAATATGGTATTGAACATGAATAATCAAAACCATAAAATATAAATTACATTTAAATCATCTTCATAAGAGTTTTACAATGAAAACAAAATGCAAAGTAACAGAATCAATAAAACAAAATAAGTTAAAAATGCAATATGCTAGCATTTCATCCAAGCATCTGTTCAGTGTATCAAAACAAAAGTATTCAATAGTATCCTTTAGGATTTTAAAAAAAAAAAGGTTTTCTTGATAAAATAACTAGAGAATACCAAGCCACTTATTGGATATAGAGGTTTGTGACACTGATCGCTGCGCTGTAGGGCCTGGGTTCGATCCCTGGGAAGGGATGCATATTTCTAAATGTATAGTGCCTGCGCACGATGAGGGTACTCCAAATATTCACCAAAGAGCTATTCATCATGGTTGGTGGAAGGGCAAGAGAAATGGGATGCTCTCAGACCAGAGCTCCAAGAGTGTTCTTTCTCAAAACCGGGGTGGAACCAAGGCAAATTGTACTGTCACCTACATGGGGCTCAAAGCTAGGGCTAATAACAGGAGTAAATAACAAGCCCCTTGCCAGGAGGAATTTCATAAGCCTTAATCTGGCACTGCTAATCAGGTGGCATTAACAACAGAGAGTATGATGAAAACTTAACTACTATTACTGATGAACTTCACAGTGTTTGCTATGCAGATCAGTTCAAATGTGGAATTGGCAACAGGAATTTTATTCAGGAAATAAAACTTCATTGTAATACAAAGCAAATAAAAAAATTACTTCTATAATTTGTACTTCCTTCCTAAGATTTAATTATCTATTACAACTAATCTCAGATTACAATATGCATACCCTGGAATACATGAAGGTACACAAACAGCTAAAAAATGAAACAAAACTATTTGAAGAACAAATCTAAGTACATAATTTTCAAATATTTTGTCTCTAAGGTTCACATAATATTTGTTACTTACCAAGGAATACAATACAAACAGAAAAATTGAGCATCATTGATCAATCAGACTGACTTAGTTAAAGCTCAGAGATTCTTAAGATCTTGTTCAATGCATTATACTTTAAAAAAAAAACTTTAAAAATTGTTTTAAGTTGTCTGAAATATTTTAATCTTATGGAGGGCCTCAAAGATTAATAGTCTTTTTTGATTTTATATATATATATATATATATATATATATTAATCTTTAAAAAAAGCAATAAGGAAATATTTTTTTAGAATTCAAAAATAAAATTTTCTGCATAATTTCTTTTAAAGCATTTTGAAGTTTTTTTTTTTAAAAAAAGAGACAGTTTCTGAAATTTAAAAAAATAAATAAATATTCACCAAGTTCTTCTTCAAATGGCATGGAAATTGCATGATAAGAAAAAACTGATTTATAATCATTTTTCTTATAGGATTTCATATTGATATCTAGAGGACCATACTCAAAAGCAGATCTGTAGTCAAATATTGAACTAAACCCTTTTTCTGTAACCATTTTCCTAAAAAAAACAATATATCACTTAATATTTTGCTTTCAAAATTCACAGATAAAAACAATTTAAAAATAAATTTTTTCAGTAATAATTACAATGAATTAAGAAATAAAATGCAGCCTTATTAAAAAAGTAAACAGTTACAAATTTAAAAATTAAGAGTAATGAGTTCATTAATAACAAGTTATTATATTTTATTACTTAAAAATTGATTCTCACTGCATACATAATGAGTTTCACTTAAGTTATATAAGTACTTTTAAACCAGAAAAAAAATGGTACTTTTCTGTTTTGGGGGCTGTCAAAATAAAACACAATTGTGTGAATGTATATAAAAATTTCTTTTTTCTTCAATTTTGAAAGCAGTTAAAAAATTTCCTGCCTCCTTAACAAAATAATAATTTATAAATAGGTTCTGTTAATGAGTTTATTACCTTATTTAATGTTTGGTGTTTAATTTGGCCAAAAAAAATTAACCATCGCTCCCCACCCCTCTGAAACGGAAGAGTGTCCGAAAAACTTAAAATAAACCTTCATTTTTTATATTAAAAATTCAAATACAATAGATCTCTCACCCGTACTGTAGTGTGATCTATAATTAATTGATTTCCAATATACGGAATCAGAATGTATTTTTTTCTAAGTGCAAGAAAACATTTTAATATAAAAACTTATGCATCCAATTTTCTCTGAAATTTACATTGAATTTCCATAATATATAGCTTTTGCAAGAAACTAAAAGTATTTAAAAAATCATAACTTAACATTTGTATAATTTATAAATACATATTAAAAGAACTGTCATCACAACGCAAAAAGATATTATGGTTGGTTACTTATAAATATCTGTTAATGATTATAATGGCCTTACATCAAATATAATATTGTTGTGTGTGTGTGAATAGTAACTGTACAATAACCTACATTTCAGTTGACATCAAATATAATATTGTTGTGTGTGTGAATAGTAACTGTACAATAACCTACATTTCAGTTGACATCTAATTCATTTTAATATGTGATGCAGTTCAAAATTCAGCATCAAAGTGTGAACCAAAATCGGATCCGACCCAAAGCGTCGTTTTGAGTATGACATAATTTTGAAATAATAACTACCTTTCCAGAATCATACAGACATTTATCAACAAATTTACATAACGTATACACAAAACATGTAGAGGATCTCTACTATTATTCAGTAATATATAAAACTGCGTCGAACCTACAAATCATATGAAAAGATAGAAAACTCACAACAAAAAGAATACCGTTAAATTTCGCTCACTTAAATAAAAAAAATTTGGTGAAGATGTGTCAAAATTTCAAATCATGTTTCACTTGATCGAGCAATGCAAATATTCGTATGTTTACATCAAAATTTCGAATTTGCAAAACAAAAACAATAGCTAATGATTACTTTCACTTCATTTCAAGATTTTAACATAGCCAAAAACACTTCACCCTAAAAAAAAGTATTTAGGTTTATTCTGGCGATCAATTCATTGTTGAATACTAGATGTATCTGGATATCTTATTTTATCAGTAGTATTAAAACACTTTTTAAGGAATGTTTTCAAGAAATAACTTTATAGCTGTTTTTTAATTTCTTTGGCGAAAAATCCAAATCACTTTAAAATATTCAATCAAAATCGAATAACTTCTGATGAAATCAAGTGGCCTCAGCAAAAATATTTTTGCATCAAGAAAACCCACCAGTAGAAACTTTAAAACGTCTAAATTTCCTTTTAACCTTGTTCTAAATCTGAAATATCGTCTTTTATTGGGGAAAAACCACAAACCAGAAAAGTTCATTTTGTACTGATTAGATCCTCGATCTATAAATTATTGGTAATTTTATAATGTAAAATTAATAAATTCTTCAACACAAATTAGCAAATTTTGTAAATTCAATTTCTTGAATTAGAAGTAAAGAGCTATGTAAAATCCTACCTATTAAACAAATATTTCGTGCTTCAGTTAAAGGGTCCGGCACGTCTATTTGAGCCCATGTTAAATTGCGCATGTTTATGAACCTTTTCCTCAGAAACTACTTACTTCTAATAGATAAAAATTTTACATTAAGTTATGTATACTATCAATAAAACTTTAACAAAGGATTTTGTCTTTTTGTTAAAAATTAAAATAATTATGAATTTTTTAAAAAATTTCCAATTTTTTTCTCTAAAATTTAGTTTAAAAAAGCCTTATCTAAAAAGATTTGCTAGATATATGTGATTCCCTCCATTAAAATGTGTAAATATGTTAAAGTATGCTCAATGAAAATTTGAGGATTACATAATTTGTAGTTTTTGAGAAAAAGGTACATAAAGAGAGGGAAAAAAATATTACATTTTGAGAAAACAGGCTTTAAAGTAAAAATTTGTAATGTTTGAGCATTTACTTTTTTTAGTACTTTCCAGAAGCATATGAAGCATTTTCTTTACCCTCTGCTCCAACAAAAGACTCTTCTAACTTTATTCCCCCACCCCTATTATTTTCAACAGTTTAGCCTTTTTTTAGATTTTAAGATGCTTTCTTTATTTGAGCTACACGAATCCTACATGTAGCTAATTTTTTGAAGCATAATGCACAGTTATAACTTGGTTCAGTATCACAATGTTTTAAGATAATTAATTTTGTTACTGAAATCGTACTGAAATGCTCAGTAGCCCTATTTACCCCTAATTTTAGATTTTTTAACTTTACAAATGTAAATTTTGGAATCACTGATCATATGGTGTTATTAACTGACTCATTGAAGGGCTATGGGTCTTTCCATGTAAATATTTTCTTAATAATATAGCATCTCCTAGATCTTTAAGAACTGGCTTCATTTAATTCATTATGATATATAGCACGTGTGTATGTGTTTATGATCATGGTCCTCTCGTTAAATTCAGCCTTTGCCTTTTGAAACTAGCACCATAAGTTTTTACCCTCAGAACACAGTTCATGTTGAGGGTTGTCGTTTGAAGAAAGAAGATGAAAATAAGCAACCCAAAAAGCAATTTTCATACAGTGTAGGTAAAAATATCGGTGAGTCAGTTACGACCACGTAGGCTTTTTCCATCACTTATTTTTTTTTCTGTTTTTGTTTTTAAGATCCAAAATACGTGTACCCATACACTTTTGGATATGCCCATTACACTCTAAATTTTCCACTTGAACATCATATGTATTTGAGCTCATCAGAAACTTGCGCAAGGAGAAACACAGGTGTTCCTAGCAGAGCTCATTTGATGCACGTCAAGCAGTAGCTTCATTTTAAAAAATAAATAAAAATACTTCTAATTATCATATTTCCTCATATCATATATCATTTTAAACAGAAAAATTTGATATTTTAAAAAATATAAAAAAGCGAAAATCGATAATTTTTCAAAAATTCATGTGCTGGTATATCTTAATCCGAATATAATGCGGGAAGGTATCACATTTTGAATCATTTTATTTGAAATTCTATTTAACACATCTATGGCTAACCTAACTGTAGAGTTACAGGGAACAAATAACTTCGAAATAAAGAGAATGAGAATATTTTGATGAAACTGAAAAAGTCAAAAAGCATGCTTAGCATTAATAACGAGTCTCTAGGCAAAGTTACTTCAAGATGTCAAACTGATTTAACGACAGAATATAACACTTTATAGAAAAATACGAATTACTTTATAGCAGCGTTTCTAAAACTGTGGAGTGCCCCCCGGGGGGGGGGTAATAGCTCTAAGAGGGGGCATAATCATATTGAAAAGGTGAAAACAAAATATTATTTTAAAAAATATATTAATTTACTGAAATTAAACGAACAAAATGCATTCTGACATGATAAAAAATAAAATTAACATTTACACTGTTATAATACATGTATAAATGTATCAGTACTGCACAATGTATTTTACAATTAATTTAACAGTACCAAGTTAAGAACAAGTTTAATAATTGCCAGCGGCCCCATGAGCTTGTTATATATATAAAATTATACACAAAATTTAACATTTATCTTGATAATTTGTACAAATTATAAATAATCCCTTAACTGCCAATTAAAAGGTATGCGATTCGCTTACCAATGCCTCCGTTTTCCACGTAGGAGCACGTATGTGAAGTATTGGGGGGGGGGGGGAGAAAAGGAATAAATACGAAATCCTCTGATATAAGTAAATCCTTCGCAAAGACTGTCAAGATCCTTTTATTGCACTCCAAAGCCTTCGGAATTATTTTACAGATAGCAGTGCACAGAAAAGATCGTACTTCGAAAAGACATATATATAAGTCTGGGGAATTAAAAACATCTATTGAGCGAGACGTATATATACGTCAGTAGCACTTAAGAGGTTAAAGTCGTATTGTAGCTTTAGCGTCAAAGTATAGTATTATTGAATTTCTGCATTGTTATTTGTATGGAAGGGGGTGCGATGAAAATTATGATTGAAATATTAGGTCGCAATTATTAAAAGTTTGAGAAGCACTGCTTTATAGAGATACTTATAATGTCAAACTATATTTTTTAAATCATATAATATTCATCAATTGTGACATACTACATTCAAAGTAGTGTACGTGTAGTGTGACTAAAAAAGGAAATCTAGACAGCCCTCAACTATAAATTCCTCCTTTTTTTTAAATAAAAAATCAAATTAAAGTCAACACTTAATAGATAATAACAATAATTGCATTAATAACTTAATAACATTAGAGTAGAAACGACGAAGATTGTGTGCAGCTAATGTTGAAATTTGTTTTTGTTACTCAACATTAGAACTGTAAGAACCATTGTACCAGAAATTAATATTACGGATTATCCAAATAAGATTGGAAAATGTTGACTATTTTCTACTGTTTCTGATTTTCTCGTTCTTTCTTTCTTCTTGGGAACATTGCAGTTCTTACCGGAACTCTTGAAAATACATCAGAATTTTGAAAAATCTTAAACATATTTTTATTATTTATTTCAATCATAATTACACAAAAATAAGTATATTCATAAATTCCAGAATTCACTCTACTTTATACTCTGAGTTTACAAAATGCGAATAAAACATTTACAATTGTTATACAATTTTAAAATATGATATGAGAAAACAAAAGCAATTTATGTTTATCATTCGTCCTAGTTCTTTCGCTTAATTATGAGTGAATATTAACTTCGCACTGTTCAGTTACACGAGGGCTTTTGGAGACAGATCTCGTAATTTTGAACCATGGTCAAGTGATGAGGACGACACCTTAGTTGGCAGCCCACCTCTCCTGACTACCACACCAACGGGAGGACATTTGAGCTCTCGACAGATTTAAATTGCATCGCTTCCCCTACACGTCTGGTCTTCAGTGGTACTGGGCTCGAACTCATGACACGCCAGCCACGAATCCGTTACCTTGACCACTAGACTACCAAGGCCATTAAGTTATGAACAAACAACTCGACATGAGAAAATGCCTTCTCAGCATTAGCTAATGCAGGAGGAATTGTTTTATAATGTTAAAGCCTCTACTTGATTTAATATAATTGATGGATCATTTTTCTGCTGAATAAAATGCCCACGTTTCTTGTGTCACAATGAGCAAGCTCAACAACGCAAGAGCTACGTCTTTGAATGAATCACTTTTACTACTTTTTCATCCATCCTGAAAGAATTCTCGAGCAAAGGGACAAAGATTCATCTTCCTTGCGAAAATTCCTTGGCGTAGTTATTTTAAACTTGTTGAATCGAATGGTTTTTATTTGATAAAAGTGAAGAAACAACTGTAAGTGCAGGAACTGCAAGCTTTACCTAAAATTGAGATACCTCAATAATCCAACGAAACTGAGTGAAACTGTGTTCCAAAGAATTGGTGAGGAACTCACTAATTTTATGGACCGAAGGACATTTTCTGTTATTTGTAATTTCTGAAGTTTATTGTGGTTCAACTCTTCGATAATGATGACAAGTACTCCTTCGGCAGTTACCGTCGTGTTTCGGTTGCATATTTTTCCTAATCCAATAAAATTGACTTCTGGCATACTACGACAGCAGTCAGAGTTTCAAATTTTACATTAATCTAAATTTGTTGTTCTTTGATATAAGTTAATGCTTTTGAAGTTGCAGATGATTTTATCCCTAAAATATATTTCGATCATTGTCAGAAAACTTCTAGTCTGTTTCCGTGTCTAAACACACCATTAAAGCGAAACTCTGCATTTAACATAATTCTAACATAAATTTTGCAAAATATCATTTTTGACAGGGGACTTTCTGAATAATTTTACAGTATCCCTTTTCTTTCTTTACAGTTTCATTTATATTTTACCAATAATTTTTTTCTGCATAAGCAGTATAAAAGATGCTATCTGTTGGTATACCGCCTTCAAATTATAAATCTAACATTTTGTCTAAATCTTCAATTAGCATCTCACTCTCAGTAATTGTTTCTACTTTATATGATACTAGCCGTTACCCACCCGCTTCGCTGGGTATTTCATGATGTTATATATATCAACTATTAATATCTAAGTCCTATCATTAAGAGTTCGATTGTATTGAAAAACATACTTATACCTGTAACTGTCGCCTCTTGATAAAAAAAAGAAGGAAAAAAAGGCAGAACTCTCTTCTTTAATTTGTATTTTCTATAAATCTCTGAAATTGAAGTATAGAATGATGTTTGTATTTTCGTAACACTACAATGAAGTGGATTCCTGTAAAACCAATTTTCGCGGTGGATCTCTACTCTGTAAAATAAACATGCAAGCCAAATGTAACTGAAAAGAAAAACGAAATTTTTACTATCAATATCCCCGTAATCCCGTTGAGAGTCGTTTTCCAAAATAACCGTTCTTGGCGGATTTCAATTCAACAAAAGAAAAATGTGAACCAAATTTATTATTATAGTCCTTGTATTTCGAAAGAAGGAATTTTTTTTTGTCAGTACGCCTCAGTAACCCCCTGCTCCGTCCAGAAGTTGATTTCCGTAAAATACGTTTTTAGTTGATCCTTATTCAACCAAAAAAACATGCTTAACAAATTTCGAGTATATGTGGGTCTAACAATTCAGAAACAATTCTAACAATTCAAATTTTTTCTATAACTCCTCTTGACCCTTCACTACCCTCCTTGGGGGACGATTTTCATTTTACTCTTTGTTAGAAGAACTTTATTCCATGAAAGGAACATTCCTACCAATTTTCAAGGAGGTAGACCTAATAGTTTAAAAACGGAAATATTTATCGATTACGCCCCTTAATCTCCCGAAATGAAACTTGGTGGTTGATATTCGTGAAACCCATTTTGTAGCGATTCTCTACACTACGAAAGGAATCTGCTTACCAAATTTCAAGACTGTACGTCTCATAGTTTAAAACTGGGAATAATTGTCTATAACGCCCCTTGAGCCCCAGCAACGCCACTTGGGGGTCTATTTTTACAAAACCGATTTTGCAGGGGAACTGTACTCTATGAAAGGAATTTGCTCATCAAATTTGAAGACTGTGCATCTAATAAATTAAAAATAGAAAAATTTATCTATAACACCCCTTGCGCCCCCGCAGCACCACCCTGGGGTTAATTTTCACAAAACGCTTTACATAGGGGATCTTTAATCCATGAAAGGATTCTGATTATCATATTTCAAGATTGTACGTCCAGTAGTTTGAAACTGGAAATAATTATCTATAACGCCCCGTAACGCCACTTGGGGGTCCATTTTCACGAAACGCATTTTGTAACGTATCTCTATCCTATGAGAGGAATCTGCTTACAAATTTCAAGACTGTGCGTCTAATAGTTAAAAAATCGGAATAATTGTTTATGTCCCCCCTTAACCCCCCGCAACACCCCTTGGGGTCAATTTCCCCCAAAAAAAATTTTGTAGCGGATATTTACTTCATGAAAGAAACATGCCTACCAATTTTCAAGCAGGTAGGTCAAGTAGTCTCAAAACGAAAATATTTATCTATTACGCCCCTTAATCCCCCGCAACGCCACTTGGGGGGCTATTTTCCCCAAATCCATCTTGTAGCTGATCTCTACTCTATGAAAGGAATCTATTTATCAAATATAAAGACTGTACGTCTAATAGTTTAAAAATGGAAATAATTATCTATAACGCCCCTTAAGCCCCGTAACGCCACTTGGGGCTCGATTTTCACCAAACTCATTTTGTAGCGGATCTCTACTCTATAAAAGGAATTTGCTTACCCATTTCACGATTGTACGTCGAGTAGTTTAAAAATTAAAACAATTATTTATAACGCCCTTTAACCCCGTAACGCCCCTTGCGTTTCGAATATCGTAAAATCCGTTCTTAGCTGATCTCTACTCTATGAAAGGAATATCCCTACCAAATTTCAAGCCTGTAGGTTGAATAGTTCTGGAGATATCGTGATTAGTCAGTCAGTGTGGTGAGTCGCTTTTCTCCTTTATATATATATATATTATCTCAGCACTAATTTCTTTGAAATATACTCTTTCCTAATGAAAAGTGTCATTGTGCATAATAGTGGTGGTTCTTTCTCACAACTTGTTATTTTTTCAAACTTAATCATCATGCTAGCAGCTAGCACGATCATCAGTAACATGAGCAGCTATTTCTTTATAGTTTTGATTTCCTTTTGTTTTATATTTATTACTTTAACACAATTTACTGAAGGGGGGGGGGAGATAATGTACTCCAAGGGTGTCAAATTCAAAGGCTAACTTGGGCCAAACAAAGTTAAACTTTAGGTGGACCCCAAAAGAATCAATATTCATAGAAACGTAGGTACCGTGTTTACCTAACTGTGGTACATTCAAAATAAATGAATGTAATTTGTTTAATAACAGCAAAAAGGAAGGAAAAAATATAATTAAAAAACGTTTATAAAATTGTACCTACCATATTTTTATACTTTATTTCATTATATATTATTGTGCACTGATATATTGGCCGAGGCACAAAGATGCTCGTTGTTGGTCGCGAGTATGATACCCCTGACGAACACTCATCCAGCGTCAAGCTACAGCATAGTCCTGTTTTTAATTTTAATGAAATTTCATTTGAAACTTGAAGTTTAATAAATTCATATTGTTTACATATGTTTCATAACAGTAAATTTTCTGATTTCCCGTCCTTCTTTTCCTCCACAGAAAGATTGAAAATCTTACGATTTCAAGGGATCTCGAGAAACTGCTCCTTTTCAAGAAAATTTAGAAAAGCAAATCAATGTAATTGTGACGGGTTCTTACACGTTTCACTAACCTTCTCGTAT
>BMAO01015706.1:0-19569 GCA_019973975.1 Trichonephila clavata
AACCGGACCCACGTCCGGGGCGGCATTTGGACCACATTTTAAAAATACTTTATTTTTGTTATGGAAAATTTGGAAGAAGTTAAAGTACACTATCTAGGGAAAAATATTCAGAACGAGATAATTTCTCTTTTATATGAGAATATTAAATTATACATTGTTCATAAAATTAAACAAGCTAAATATAATTCGATAGTTTTTGATTGCGCCCCTGATGCCAGCAAGATCGAACAAATGACATTTATGGTAAGGTATACATGTATTTAGAAATCTAATCCTAACGAAGTTATCGTTAAAACTAATGCGAGTTCTTTTGGTTTTCTTCCTGTTGAAAGATTAACTGGAAGATAACTTTCAAATTTAATAGTTGAGAAACTTAAAAAAAAAAAATTCGGGCTAAATTTGCTAGATATGCGGGGGCAGGCTACAATAACGGAGTGAATATCAAAGGCGAGAAATCAGGGGCTCAATTTAAAATAAGAACGTTGAATCCGCGAACAATCTATGTGCCCTGTAGTAACCACTCTTTAAATTTGGTCGCTAATGACATGGTAAAAGCATCCTTAGAAGCCTACTTTTTTTAATATAGTTCAAAAAAATTTTTTCTTCAACTTTTTGGGTTTATTATTAAAATGTATAAAGGGCATAAAACTTTAAAGCCACTTAGTGTAAATAGCTGGGAAAGCTGAATAGAGGTTATTAAACCCTTAAGTTATCAATTGGGAGGTTTTTATGATGCTTAGATTTTATAATAATGCTAAAATTGACAACTCTATAAGAGACGAGGCCTCTGGATTATTAAAATCTACTTAACAATTCAAGTTCCTATGGCCCTCATTATTTGGTATAAAATCTTTAATTGCATTAAAATCCAATAAGCAAGCTAGTGCAAACAAAATATTACGATCTACCATCTACTATGGAACTCTCAAGAAATTGTAAGATTTTTTTAAGGGTGTGACTTTTGATAAAATGCACTGTGATGCAAAGAACTGGCCGTCGAGACTGATATCTCTGCTAACTTTGAGGTGACACAACCACGTCACAGAGTTCGACGGAAAAATGTAAATTTTAATATGAAGCACAAGATGATCCGATGGAATATCCTAAATTAAAATTCAAGATAGAGTTTTATTTTTTTACATTGGACGAAGCAGTTAATGCTATGGAATGCAGATTTAATTTAATGACTACTGACAGTAATTGTTTTCATTTTTGTACAATGTATATGATTTAAGAGATACCCTTAATTAATTAAAAACTGTAAACATTTAGAAATGATGTTGACCGACGGAGAATCATTGGATGTAAACGCGCTTGATTGAGCAGATGAGATAATGTCAGTTTCAGCTTTAGTAGGCAAAAAAAAAAAAAAAAAAAAAAAATCCCAGTTGTGTGGTGTTTTAAAATTTTTTCTGTTTTAGAATTTGCTCCAAATCTTGCTATTGCATTCATTTTACTTTCTTGCAAAAAGTTTGGCAAGTGTAGATATTAGTTTCTCAAAATTAAAATTAATAAAAAATTTCTTACAGTTCACAAATTCTAAAGATAGATTAAATGACTTAGCTACATTGGCTATATCGAACATGAAATAGCTGAACAAATTGATATATATATATAAATATTTACTATTAGCTCCCTTTTCTTCTCAAGGGATATTCAAGTTTTATAGATGTGCATTTATGAAATTTTTTTATCTTTTTTAATAATATTTTTCTTATAGCATTTTTCATTTCTGTCGGGGCGGCAAAATTGCTAGAGCCGGCCCTGCTAGGGGCTTTTTTATGTCAAAAATTGTTGACTTTCCAACATTATAAAACTGTGCCAAAGACGCCACTTTCTCCCTTCGCGAGCCGGTTCAATATTTCAAGTTCTGTCTCTATGTTCAAGACGTTGCGCTTTCTTTTTGAATTCGAAACCATAGCAGTTCACAACTCAACAAAGGAGCTCGAATACACCCCCTCACTTGGAAACAAACTCACCAAATATTTCGCTCAGATGTTTACCAAATCACACAACTGAAATTCCCCAAATATCCCTCACCTTGGGTTTTCCCATCACTTTTGGCCTCACGCGAAACAACTATTGAGCATTGCACTGTTCGAAAACGTATCCGGACTTTGGTTCAGATATTTAACGCTCCGGATAATAAACTTTCGGATAAACGACGCTCTACTGAACATGAATTTTATACATTCAAAGAGACATTCTTTTTGTGAAAGCAGGAAATATGTACTGAAAACCATCTTTTTTTGTCCATTTTTGACAGGAGGCTTTTGGCACCCACCAAGACCATAAATCTCTTGGTACGGTTTTACCTTTTGGTTGTACTTGATGTAAACGTTCACATAAGTCACACATCCATGGATGTAAATGAACGGAATAACTATTTTTCCAGCTGAATAAACTATCATACCAAGAAGAGTTTCTGCAATTGCACGTAAATGATTAGCTAGTAATTTAGGACTGGAGAAACGCATAGCGTCTATGTAAGAATTCTGGGGAGCTATTTCCTTGTAACTCGCTGTACCAAATACTACGGGTACGATATTATATTGTAAAGCATTAAAAAATTTTTCAGTTATGTAGTCTTTACAAATAGAATTCTCAAATGAGAGGTAATATTTGTAGTCTTTTAAAAGTTTGTAACAGCTTTCCGATTGTGACGGCTCACACTTATTCCGACGACTGCATCTACCATACACATCTACACTGAAATATTTACGAAGCTCTTTTACGTAAACTTCTCTCTTGCTTTCAGTTCTACAATTACTAACCATCCATATAACTCCACGTCTTTTATTTCTGACAACATTGTTGTGTTATAAACATTTCCACCGCAGGATTTATTTCTATGAACGAATTCACCGTATTTTACTTGTATATCAGAATCGGACCGATATGTCATTGTCCAATTGAACAGAGAACTAATCCCATGCCATTTTAGAATCGAATATCTAGGAGGCTCCATACTGTAAAGAATCCATATCTGGTCGTCACGAAACCTTGAAGGGATATTTGATGAAACAAGATCCGGTACATGAAAAGAACAGATCAGTATAAGGTAGCATTGATTTGTTTGCAGTCACATAGCAATTCCTGACTTTACAATTGTAACGATCAAACGTTTTTCTTCCTTCTTGGAAAAAATAAAAATCATTTGAAAAAGCCTCTCCGAAATAGTAGTCCATAGGAGGATTGTTTTCGGTGGGCCTTTTGCTTTTTTAGTTTTGTTTATTTTGACTCTAATTGTTCGAACCTGTCCTTGGACTAATTCTTCCTTCCATTCTTGAAACTCGGGGTCTCTGCAAGATGCTAACTCTAGTTTCGAAGTTTTTTCAAAGATTTGCAAACTGAAAGAAAGCACGAAAAAAGATGCTATTGACAATAACATCAATCGATAAAGTCGACTGCGTACGAAACAGGAGACAATTTTCTGTATTAAGGTTGGGGTGCTTGCTTGCGTTTCCATTTTTCCGCTTGGGTAAAGCCAGTCATTTCTGCAATTAAAGGATATAAATAGAAACAACTCACTGTGAGTGAAAACAATATATAAATTTTAGATATAATCATAAAGCTCAAAGTGCTAATTTTACAGTAGGTTCTCACGCATTTCCAACTATTTAGGGAAATGTGTTTTATTTATTTCTTGGTTTGAGAACATCGCATTGTGTGTGTGTGTAGAGCCGTTTTTTTAACAAATTAAAAAAGAAATCTGAAGTAGGAAAGTAGAGAATGTTGAGGGGAGATTTTTGGGCAATTGCAAGGTGTAATAGATGTACGTTATTGGAGGTATACGTTATTTGAAATTAGAATTGGTTAATTGTGAAGCCCGTGAAACTACTCGTGTTTGTGCCTCGAAGCCATCTCTTAAGAGTCAAGAGAATCCTTTATTATCCTTAGTAAAAATCGAGGTTCATTTCGCTACAATTGGCATTGCCCCTTGAGATATTGTGATAAGATTAAATAAAATTTTTTAAGTCTTATTACAATGTATGTCGATTTTCTCCCACTCAACAATAATACGAACTACATTTCTTTTTAATGCCATCAAACGTTTCCCACCATTTCAGGGGGGGGGGATAGCGGTCTTGCCAGAAAAATGTTTTGTGGAGAGAAGAATGTTGTAATTTTTTTAAGAGCGGTTGAGGACAATATTTATATTATAATGGTACTCTCGCAACCTTGACGCGGGCAGAGTTGAAATGTTTGGGTCTCAATTAACTATGAGAATGTGCATACAGATGTTACCAAAGTTAAAAATGTATTTGATATGCCGGTACTTAGTAATGCTCCAGAGGTGGCGAAAATTCTTGATATGATTGGGTGGCATCAGGAGTTCCTCAAGCGATATGTTGAGAAGTGGGAACCCTTGTATGTTTTGAAAAGGAAGAATGTTAAGTTTCAGTAGTCTAACGAAGCCTCAGGTTGCATTTGATAGTATTTAAAAATACCTTAACACATCCATTCTGGAGGTTACTTGATTTTCAGCATTCATTTAACTTGTATGCGGATGGAAGAACAGTGTGTGTGGGTGCAGTGTTGACGCAACAGTATAATGCATTTACGTCTTCATCTAAATACGATTCAGCGTATAATTACGCTGAATCTTATATATAATATTCGAGATGTATAATTAAGAGAGTATCTCAATAATTAAAAGTATATCTGATAGCGATCTGAGAGTATTAAAATCTTCAGTCGTATTTTGACCATTTACCAATTAAGGTTATCACGGATCCTGAAACTTTGACTAAACTGGTGAATGGGAAGTAGTTTTAAGTTAAGGAAGTAGTTTAAGGAATTCATCTTATGCTATATATTTGTTGCTCTTGAAGGAATTATAAAAGTATATACACTAAAGTTTATTAAGGATTAATATTTTACAAAAATCCCGTGGAAATTTTCATATATTTGAAGTTTTGGCAAGCAGAAAGCAATTTAAGGAATCTGCGGCACTTATTATTTTCCATATATGAGGAAAATGATCTATGAATATTAGAGTTTCTTTCCCAAAAAAATCATAATATTTTCATACTTTTCGTATTTGTGGAATGATACAATACATGTCTTAAATAACAACGAAGTAGCTATTTTTTATTTCACTGAGAATTTGGACCTCCAATATAAATTTTAGCCGATTGCACTGTTGCAGCTTAGACCATTGACTCCAATTTCTTAAAAGAAGAAATATTCGTTGGGATCCCCCCAAAAGAGTAAGAGTATAGTAAGAGAAAGTGTAACACCCTCGTAAAGTTGGTGAGAATTTTTTCAGCTTGATGAAGGGAAGAGTAAATACTCGTATATGGAACTATCTGTTCTGATTAGTTCCTGTCTTCGTCAAGTAAAATTATTCAGTTTTTAAAGAATATCATTCGTAGACTGCCAACACGATCAAATCTGATAAAATTCTGATATCTTGATCTATATGGATAGCGTAAGTAATAAAACTTATTTATTTTTAATTTGTTAATTTAAAATTTTTTTTGGATTCATTATAGGTTATTTAATTGAATCAACAATTTAAAGAAGAGAGTTAACTCCAAAACTGTTTTGGGGGGGGGGGGAGAAAAAAGAGGACATTGTTGGAGACCTCTCATTTTAATTTTTTTATTACTAAATAGTTTATCATGTTCTCCAAAGATAAAAATAGGCAAGAACCTGGATGATAATGGAAAAAGAAGGGAATGCGGAAGACTCTCTCCCTCAAAATGCATATTTTGATTATGATCTGTACCGCAACTAGTGGTCGTGCATTACCCCCCCCCCTCCCATTGCATACTATTAACCTCTACTTATTTTGTACAAATGCTTCTGTATTGTTTCTTCGCTTATTTCAAACACTTCTGCAAATTGCTGAAGCAACTGTGGTATGTTAAACTATAATTGGTATCAGCCATTATCTTCATTTTGTTGATATTAAGATTTGATTATCTACAGGAGACATGGTGTCGTCTTTCAGGGATTGAACCCCACAAAAAATTTTAAAAACCGTCTTTTGGCTGTTCTTGAAGTAACTATCCTTTCTCTTAATGCAATAAAATTTTCTTTTCAGCATCAGTAGATTTAGTCCAAAGTTTAAATTTATTAAGTAAACACGCACGCGTGTTATGCAATGCTTATTTAAGAGAAGAGATTAGGTCGATAAATAAAGTAAAAAACATGCAAATATAATGACTAAGAGCTTCTTAAAATTTTGCTCGATAACAAGTGTAAACAAACTGTGGAAATATTATACGTTATAAATATGACAAAACTTTTTTGGCATCTAATTGAAGTACAGTTTGTTTTAATGTTGATCAGGCATAAAGAACTCAATAAAACAATGTTTTTTACATTTAAAAAATAACTTTTTGAGTAACTTTTTAAATAAGTTTATTCAAAGCTATTCAAAATAAAATCTATAAAAGTTTCGTTATTCTTATATCGATAACTGCCGCATATTTTGGTATTCCGAGAGTGCATTACTTAACGTATTTGCTTACTTCATGAAAGAAATTAATCTCTACTTATTTTTAAATATTAGAATATAGTTCTCTCTTTGCTATGGAAAAAAGTTACAGAAAAGAAACTAATCACCAATATAAACAAAAAAAAATTGCAAAACTTAGTCAAGGGAAAACAACACACAATTTTACGAGTAATTTTTACTGTACAATTTCAAACATTAAGAGTAGTCTAAAGAAGTTTTCTAGAATTTGGATTGCCTAATAGAATTTTAAAAATTATTAATAATTATATGTCATTGAATGAATATGTATATATTTTCGTACTATAAGAAAAGGATTATTATTGAAATGTTCAGAAATATTATATGTAATATAAAATGAAATGCAAACATGTATAATCAGAATTAGAAAAAAATGCAAGAGGCTTAACTTTTAATAAAATTTTTACAACCAATCCCTAACAAAAAAAAAAAAAGAAAGTTAAATAGTTGTTTAAATGAGAAGAAAATGGTTTTTAATACATTTATATCAATAATTTAGCAGCTTAAGTAATTAAATGATAATAACGAAAGAAACACATTATTCTAATATTTAAAAAATTATAACTTTTAAAATAGAAATGTGTGTAGTCTGTATTCCGTTGTGAAGTAATGTAAATATGATTCTCATAAAAAAGCTCTTTTGAGTAATTGAAGCGAAATAATGGCTTGGTTTAATTCAAAAGTTCATAGATTTTTTCTATTTTTTGAATTTTTTAATAAATATAAGAAAGACATTTTAGTATTATCCAAAAAGGGCAGAAAGATAAAATCGTAAGTTGAAAAAAAAAGAAACCAAAGTAAATGAGATAAACTAAATAATTACAAAAATAATTATAAGACAGTCACAACAAATTAATCACAACAAAATAATTATAAAAAATTGTATTTACATCTTCCAGAAGAAAATGTATATTTTGGTAAACTGAATTATGTCTTATTAACTAAAATTACTTTAAGTTTTATGTCTTGTATAATTTTTTAAAAAAAATAACAGTTCTTATTAAAAATTTTGAACTGGATATTGAACCACGATATTTTAAGAAATGCATGTGAAATATAAAACTCACATGCATACATAAAATACATGTAATTATAAAATATTTTTTTGCTTTTTATTTGAATAATATAACTTTATTTTCAAATCATTTTAAACGTCTTGATAAAAATGACTTAATATCCAATACTAAACACGGGAAATAAAAGATTAAGGCTATCAAAATTATGAAAAAACTTACCTAGATAAAAATATAATTATTGCAACGTTTATTTAAATAATAAAGATATTTTCGTGAGAGCTGCCATTTTCTACTTTCAAAATCTGTGAGTAAATATTTTGAAAGTTATCAATACTGGACATTTTTTACCCATTTTTCATTTTCTCGCGCATGCGTTGTGTTATGAATTCAGATCAACACCGGAAAGTAAACAATACGTAGGATGTTGAGGTTATTGAAACCTACCACAACCTATTTATCTAGCTTTGAGAAACTATATTTATTTGTTGTGCATCGCTTACTACGAATGCTTGTCCTTTTCTGATATATTTTTTAAAAGGATCAGATGAAAGAGATCAGAGTACTTTTGATCAAATTCTATTAATTTATTTTTACAAAATAAAGGAAATGATACGCTTTCTAAGTCCCACAGTCATAATAAAATCACACAATACGAACGAATGATTATATATGTCATATCCTCTAAATGAGCTAAATGGAGAGGTATAATTTCTATTCATTCTCTTAGGTTTTTTTGTAATAGGAAAGGAAGTAATAAAATTATTCTCTAGTTTTGGATAAATGAAAAAAAAAAAATGTTCATTCCGAAATTGATAAAAGCTTTTTAGTTGCAAATGATTTTTTTTAAATAAAAAGTTAAATGCAGGGAATATTAAAAATAAAAAAAATTCTAATAGTCTCTCTCAATATTGAAGCTCTTATTTATATTATAACTACAAGGAATATTAAGCAGATATCAAACTTAAAATATTTGCTGTTTTTTTTAAAAATGAGATAAAAGTAATCGTATTTTCAAAAGAGAAGTAATTTTTTTTCCGAATAGGATGTATACTATAATTTATGGAGGGCAACTATCGACTGGCAAAGAGTTTTTCTATAGTCAATCAGAAAACCAGACAGACAGAAAATACTTTCTATATTTAGTCAACATATATTTGTGGGCATTTTTTTTGTATGTAGATCAACAGGAGTAATTATAAATGCAAGTTGGCTGTCATTAACTTTGTCGTAGTCTCCCACTACCCCTTTGCATATTATCTATGTTAGGATATGTAGGATTCATAATTAAAGACTACTCAAATAATAAATCACTTATTTATTATTTCTTTAAGACAGAAATCCACAATTAATAATCAACTTTAAGAACAATAAATTATCATGGAGTATTATCAGAATTCAATTATGGACGACGGAATACTAACTGATATCACGAGGGGAATAACACGTACAATCAAACTACACATTTAAATCTAAACTACAAAAGTTACAGACCTGAAATCTTCTTCAGAAGGAACCTGGAACTAGTAGAATTTAGGAAGTGGCTATAATCTAGGATATCTTCAATAACTTCTGAACCGCCTTAATGAATCTTTTTCAATAATCTTCTTTCCTCTATCAAATTTTCACTTCATTAAACTAGACGCTTAAAAACACCTTCTTAGACAACCACGTAGTTTACTTTTCAATCCCAAACACGGAGTTCTACTCTATCAAACCGCTTAGTCATCCTTTCTCAAACCGCTTAGTCATCCTTTTTATATCTCTTTCGAACTCGCTAAACCGAAACTATCTTATTTACATAAGTCACACTTTAAGCTCTCAGTGGGGATTGGTCAAAATAAATACAATTTAAAGTTTTTAAGAGAAGGTTAGTGAAACGCGTAAGCACCCGTCACAACTTCTTCTTCCAGGCTTTAAGAATTTCAACACTCTGATCTCAAAAAATCTAGAAAAAATGTTAGGATACATTTGTCTCATTAAACTAATTCTAAAATTAAGTGGCCTTGCAGCTATAGATGATATGAAATTACCACAGTAAATAAATTAAATAAAACCGCCACTATATTATTTTACTTACATTTATTATTTTTCTATATAATGAATGCAATTATTTTTAAAATGTGCCGTATCCTCCAAAGCAGTGGTCGCCAAAGTGGTGGTCCGCGAGAAAACTTCGCTGGTCCCAGAAAAATGTGAAATATACTTACTCATCACGTTAAGTTATGTTTTAAGATGCATTGAAACATAATTCAATTCACGACAATACGTGAAAAGTTATGTGAAAACGCTACTTCATAAAATAACGCCATTTCATAAAATAACGCCACGGTAAATAAGTCGTACTGCTGTAGCCGCATTGTTTTAGCTAGATGTTTTGGATCGTCTCGTTTCGCACTCTTCTAATGTTTCACTGAAGCTGAAGCTGAACATCTTTGGGAAACTGGAACGCGAAGCGTTCCTCCGTCCCATACTGGGTGTGTTGGGCTCTTGAAGTTGAGGGGCCTTCATGGAGACTGAGCATCCTGATTGGCTGATATGGAAGGAGAAAATGGGAGTGGCAAAGATGGGTGGTTTGGGCGGTATTGGAAAAAGTTTACTTGGTCTTGCATGGGGACAAGAGACTCGCCTGCCATTGGTTGAATGGGATCAGTGAGAAAGCTCTCTATTCGCTGTCCTGGTGTCATAGAGATATTAGAAAAAATATTGAGATTTTTTTTTTTAAAGATTGTTGCCTGTGTGTGGTTTGCAGGGAATTAAAATTAATTGAAAAAAAAGGAAAAAGAACTATAAAATTTAAAACAGATAAAAAAGAAAAGAAAAGTTTAGGTGGGGTCATTCACCAAATGGGAATGACACAAAAATATAGTTAAAGGGGATTATATATATAGGAGTCCAGTAGTATTCTTCTGGGCCTCTTTCTATTGACATTAGGATCGTAGTTTTCTAGATTTAAAATATTAAGATTATTAGTATTAGGCAGATTGTCGAAAAATTTACTGGCTAGATTCTGAATGTGAGCTTTAAAAGTTGGAATGTTTCACTCTCCCGTATGTCGCATATATATAACAGTTGAAGAATTTAAAGGTGGGCTTACGGAATATTGAATTCAATATAAAATATATTCAATGCATTAGTTAGATTATTAAGGATGTTTTTGTGTATTTTCTTTTGTATATTGATGTTTTATTAAGACAGGTATGATGTTGAATCTTAAAAATGTGCCTATTTTCTTTTAAATATGATATTTATTGTGAAAAAATTAGTCTAATTTTTCTAAATATCTTCTCTTTTTTATTTTAGATTTCATAATTTGGTTATAATTCATTGTTTTATTTAATTAACTAGGAACATTTTATGTGTTCTAGATCATATAATTTTTTTTATAAATATATTTAACACTTAAGGAAATCCTATTAATGGCCCACGGGATTTAAATAATGAATTTACTGGTCCGTGAAATCAAAAAGTTTGTTGACCACTGCTCCAAAGCACAATGATGGGGGAAAAATCCTAACACTATTACACCCTTTTTGTAGAGTAACCACATTACTTTTATTGAAGAGTAATGAAATTTGGACGATGCTATTGTCCAATTAACATGTTCAATTGATTAAATTTTCAAGATCACAGGTTACTTTAAGCTCAAGAAAATGCATTTCAAATGTGAAATGCTGTTACATAAATAGCCGGTGTAACCTCCAGAATTATGAATACAAGCCTGCTTGCATTGTGTCTTGCAGGTGCCGAATGTTACTTTGTGGAATGGAGTTCAATGCTTGTTGCACTTGTTGTGTCAATACTGAGGCAGCCAATGCTGGCTGTGGATGATGCTGGAGTTGTCGTCCAATGATATACTATACGTGATCAACTGGAGACAGATCTGGTGATCTCGTAGGCCAAGGTAACATATCAACACTGTGTAGAGCATGTTGTGTTACAACAGCGGTGTGAAAACGAAAGTTATCCTGTTGGAAAACTCCAACTTGAGTACTGTTCATGAAGGACAGTACTATAGGTTGAATTACCAAATTTGCACGAAATTCACAGTACGCATTTAAAGCAACCCAAATTTGTTTGTTCTGAGTGGCGCTATTAGAGTCACACGTAATCTTGAAATTTGAATCGATATTATCTTTAAGATATATAAACACACCTACCACATTTCGTTTATCTAACACATAGGTTCCCAACCTTTTTTGAGCTGGCGGCCCCTTTCTAGTAAATATTTCGATACCGCCCCTTATCTTGTGAATATTTCTCTCGACACCGCCCCCTCTTACTCTAGAGAAATAAGAGTGTACATAATACATGGCGAAAACAAGAGTTATGTTTTAAAAAATATCCTATTGTGCTAAAAAAAGATTTTTTTTAAATTTAATTTTTTTCCTAAAGCCCCAATTATTTTACTTGCGAATCTGAAATATCTACTGTCCCAAATATATTTAAATGTGTAAGATTATATATTTTAGTCGTTGGTAGGATACTGTTGGAATTGAAACGCTTTACTGAATTTCTTCTTCATTTAAAAGAGTGGAATAAAATTTTTAGCTTACCTGTTATAAAGACAGGCAGGGGTTTTGATGATACGAAGTAATTCATAATAAACTATTGCTTTCAAAATAAATATAAATTGACAGTTTCACCCTTTAAAGAATCACGTTAATTCCTGGTTAACATATTTAATTATGTTTCTTGGATAACATACGTAATAAAATGCAGTGGACGAAACATATTTCCTATTGGTCACAGACAAAGATAAAACGTGCACTACAGAAACTAAAATGCACTATATCATTCAATTTAATGTATGTCTGAATGTAATGTAATATCTTTTCAAGTTTTTCATCCACTTCCCGAACTACCGAATTATGGGAATTTTCGTACATGTGGTATAGAAATGATTTAAATACATACAATCAACATAAGGTAAACAGCATTAACGTTTGCTTTTGTTAGTACATAATCAGCGTGTTTTTTTTTTTTTTTTTGTTGTCGTTTTTGGTTGATTTGACCAAGCCGCTCCGTGCCATCTCAACGCCCCCTAATTTTCTCTGGATCTTTTACCGCCCCCCTGAAAGCCTCAAACACCCACATGGGGGCGTTATCGCCCATGTTGAGAACCTATGATCTAACATAAGTCTTTCCTGGAGTTGGAATTTTTTCCCCGTCAGTGTAGTTGCCTTTGAAGAGACGCATGTCTACTAATACACATAAATTGAGAATATTTTGATAATTTAGCTCTTGTAACAATTTCTAATCATATGTTATTTTGCGATAATATATTACACAAAGAGAATTAAAAATAAATTTTAATTAAAATTTTCCCACAATGAATGTGCACATTAACCCTGATCCTTCATGGACTCTAAAAACTAGTGGAAATTTTTTTTTAATCATCCATGACGTTTCAAAAATAAATTACTTTATTATGCCTGTTTTCCGAATACGTATCACATTTCAGAATTAGTGAATAAAATATTTACATTTCAGAACTAATGTAATGAATTAAGCTAATTTAGATGAGTTTCTTCTTTCAGAGATACACATTCTACTCGCTCTCAGCAATAAATTACATTAATTCCGTCATCGTAAAGCAGAGGATTCTTGGTTTTTAAAAATTTTGTTTGGAAATTGCTGTTGAGGAAATTTATTTACGCCTTCATATTTTTCTCCGATTACTCTTATTCCCCCCCCCCCCAATAAACTGAGGAATTATTTCCCCTCTATTTTCTGAAAACAACAGTTAAGTTACGAAATATTTCTTGATACAAAATGAGTTTAATGCGAGACAAGATTTTAGATAAGCAAAAAATTCAAAAATATTTTGAATTTAAATTCATTGATTGACTGAATGGTTATTAAAATCGCTCTTGAGCCACACGAGGGCTACTGGTGGAATGTCCGAGGGAACCGAACTCCCCGAAAAAGGTTTGAAGCTACAAAAGATCCCCCGGGGAGCTACCATCCCCGCATTCAATCTTTATTAAACAAAACCATTGTTTACATTTTATGCACAATAGCATACATTGAATTTACACATTACAAATTAAAGGTAAATGAAACAAAGTACATTTGTAATTGCAAGGTACAGACATACAAAGCTGAAAATAATAATACAGAATATAAAGGGTAAGAGAAGGAAAAAGAATATGCATTATTCACGTATTCTTGGAAATACATCAAAAGTAACAAAAATATAAAATAGAAATGCACAAAAAGAAAAGGGGGAAGGGAAGGGGGGAGAGGAAACATTAGGGGGGGGGAGAAAGGGGAAAAATTAAACCGCTTGTGACCACATAAGAGTTCTGATCCAATCCCATCTAAGGAATTGAATCCCGGATTATAGAGGCAATTTTAATACATGATTTTAGTTTAGAGTGAATGGAAGGATTTCTAATGATAGATTGGATCCAGGTTTATTTTTTTAGCATTTTGAGACAGAGAGAACAAATGGAAATCCATCGTCAGAGGACATGCGAACACATATAATGCTCAACGTTCGCAACAGAACCACAAAAACAATTGGGAGTAGCTTTTAATTTGAAGCGATGCAAATAAGAAACAAATGAGTCATGGATTGTTAAGCATTGCGTGACGTAACTGGAATGGGGACTGATATCTAACCTGGGTTTGGGAAAGAAGAATGACGAACTTGACAATTTTATACAACGTTTAAGTGAATAGGGCAACATCTGAGGTGGCGACCCACTCCCCAAACTTCCACACCACGCCAACGTGAGGACTTTAAAACTCGACAAATTTAACGGGCATCAAATTCTCCACATGACGGGTGGAGACTCGACACAGATTCGATTTTTAAAAATACTCGAAAAGATAACTCATTTGAAACAAATCCTGGGACAAGTTCACGATTACAACAACTTGGTACACACAGTGGCCACAGATACCAACATATAATCTCCTTTTGACATAAAAATAAGTCTCTAGAATTTAATCTAAACTCTTTCTCATTACGGTTCCGCCTCTACGACGCTTTAAATGAAAGTGAAAAAAAATTGTTCTTCCGCAAAATAATTTGTTCGACGATCTCCCAAATTTTCATGAGTGATAATTAGATTTAGAAGAATCTGAGCGTGATGTCGCATCACTATAATCGATATCCTTCCTTTGATCATTCAAAGCACACGAGTTTCTACTTAATGAGTTTAGTTACTCTTTTCGAATCATTTTTATGCAACCAGTCTCCGTGATATTGAAGCATTTATCTCTTTTCGAAGTAGTTTAATTGGTTTTAATTTTGCCGAACATGATTCCAAAGGATTTTTTTAGAAACAGAACTTTTCAAGTAAAAAAAAATTCAAATGAGTCTGAGCAAATTAAGAATTACTGCAATCTCGATTTTTTTAAGCAAAAAAAAAAAAAAAAAGTTATAAAAGGTGAAGGAAAAGTTTAGGAAATTTATAAGAATTTTGAAAAGCATTGCACATTTCAGAGAAAAGGAAAGTTAATTAATTATCATAAGAGAAATAGAAAAAAGATATTTCAAAAGCAATTTGAAAAATAAATTCTCTTATTAAAATTAAAAACTTTAAAAAAGTAAGTAATCAAACATAGATGTTATTATTATTTTTTTAAATCACCAAACTTGCAAACGTATTAATTTTTATTTGACTAATATGTTCTAGTTTTATATTAAAAATGTTGCTAATATATAATCAAGACAGGTTTTTTTTTGTAAAATTTTTTTTGTAATATATATATTCTAAGAATTCAAATTTAATAAATCTAAAATTATTTGATTCTTACCATTTGAAAATTGTTATTGTTAGTTCAAATATGTTTAATGGTACATTAAAAACTACATTTTGAAAATAAAATAGACATAGGGCTAAAATTATTCTTTCGTTCTCATTAAATTTCATTTATAGTAAGACGGTTGAACCTAAATGGATTCAGAAAGCAAATCAGAAGTAATCTTTATATTAATAAAAAATTTACATCCTACGTATAAAAAACAAAAGAAAACTTCTATATTTATTTTAATAATGAAATTATGAACCAAGTATGAAAATGAAACCAAGTATGTGAAATTAAAAACAAAAACAAATGAAAATAAATCAAAATTTACGAATAAATATAAAAACACATATATCACTGTTGAAGTAAATACACTATACTTTAAACGCTTTCTAAGTTAACTATTGATTGATAAAATATCCATAATACATTTAATAAATACAAAATAAATTCATTGAAAACTAGCATTAAGTACTGAAAATGTCAAGAAATTCAAAGATTTACTTTAATTAAAAATGGCAACTTAAAATGCATTTTTACAAGATCATTTAAAAAAAACACTTTATCGTAAAAACAATGGAAACCAAGATAATGATAATTTAGTAAAACTGATGTACAAAGTTCGAGTTGACACAATGTAATTTTTTTCTATAACAATTATAGTAAAATAATAAACGAACAACCTTTGAAATTGTTATTAAGGTGATAAAATTTATCCATCATAATTTGAAATCGTTGTATGAGTATAAATGAACTATTAAAATAAAATTAAATGCTATAAAATAAAATTAAGTGCTGATGCCTTGCCATGGTTTTCAACATCATCATGAATAAATTATATTAAAACACGCACTTTGAATTTTCAATTAGATTTTTAACAGATGTTTAAAAATTATACATCAGATAACGTGAGAAAAATGACAGATGTGAGGACGTGAAACATTGTTATCTATAAAGTATCTCTTTGATCACCAAACTATCACTTTTTTTTCACTTGTCTTTATGTCTTGAAAAAGATGGCTCCCCTTAGTATTCTCCTCTTTACTTTTCTTTTAATTCACCAACAAAGTAAGTTTTTTTTCTAATTATAATAAACTTTAAAAAAAACATATATTTTTTTTAAATGCTGGGTGAAACTGAAGTTAGAGAATTAAATTAGGTAAATGCTAAAATACTTCATAAATGTTATTTTGATGTATTTGAGATTTGAGCTGAGGCTTGGTAAAATGTGAAGTACCATAAAATCTGTTATAAATTAAATGTATAATGAATAGATGACCCTGCAAGTCATTTGAGCTTTTTTTTTCTTAGCTTGTGGAATCAGTAATGTAATGTTCTTTGTGCTATGTACATGTCTTCTGTGCAGGGCTGTTTTTAACCTCCCCGGCGCCTTAGGCACTTCAAATTGTTGTGCCCCCTCCCACTATTTCCAGATCTAGCTCTCCCCTCCTTCAGTTCTTACCTTGCCAGTTTTGGTTCGAGACGGATTTTCCCTCTTACTCTTTTCCCTTTCTCTGTCTTCTAATGGAGAGTCTTTCCATTATCCACCACCAATGGACCCGGAGTAGCAACCTAGCACCGTGAAAAAAATAAGATATTGTGTACATAAAATTAAAAATTCTCAAAAATGGAAAAAAAATTCTTTTTTTTTTTCGTTTTGTGATCTGAAGTAAATTTCAAATACTTTAAGATATGGGTAGGGTATTCCAGAGTAATATATTTTTCAAAAAATAAGAATAATTTTAACACAAATGTGTGTATTTCAGTAACCAAATGTTTGCTGAATAATTTAGTTACGATAAATTTGAATTTTTAAAACTTTGTATGATATTAGACATAAACAGTAATATATTCCAAAAATGATGAACTGCTGCAAATATAAATCACATTAAGTTGTATAAAACATAAATGAAATTTTCAACAAAGAATAATTCTACAAAATTAATGCAAAAAAATTTCATATTAACCAGTTTTTCTATCATTTACACATGTTATGAATATTAGTTTACTATCAACTTTTGTTTCCTTATTTATTATGAACGCAAATCTCTCTCTCTCTTTCTGTTTCGGAAAGCTAACTTTTTTTGTAGTATCATTTGAATCAAGAATATTTTATTGCATTTATTTTTATTATTTTTATAAAGAAAAATTAATAGAATTTATTAAGTAAAGTGAATGCGATGCTAGACCGGATACCAGTAGGCTTTCAAGAAAAAGAAAGAATCAAATAACTTTGTACAGTACTGATACATTTATAGGTAGTGTGTATTATATCAGTGTGAATGCGTATTTAATTTTTTATTATATTAAAATATGTTTAACTTTGTAATTATTTAAATTGAAAATTATTGTATTAAATTGATATTTATTTTAAATATTTTTTCGTTTTTTGCGATATGCTCGCTTTCCCCTCCCCCAAGTAGGGTTATCACGCCCTCCTAAGGGGCGCGCCCCACAGTTTGAGAAACGCTGATAAAGATTTTATTTCGAGTTTTGAGAATAATTTAATAACAGTATACATAAAACAAAATATGATTTGGGGTAGAAAAGTCAAGCGATTTACATAATAATTTGGCCGGCAGCGAAACGAAGATTTGATAATTTAGATTTAAAAATGAAAGAGAATAATTGGTTTTCAATAAACACAAAGTGGTTGTACGTTCTCTGTAATTTTAATTTTTTTCTTTTTTTTTCACTCTCCAATTTTTTGCGCCCTAGGCAAGTGCCTATCGTGCCTAAGCGGAATAGCGGGCCTGCTACTGTGTTGTCTAAGAAAACAAAACAAAATGCCTAAAATATGGTATGAATCATTGGATTATATAAAAATTTAATGGATATGATCATTCTAACTGATCAATGGAATTAAAGAATCAGGAAATATTAAATTTTTTGGCTTACATCTTAATGATTCATAATTTCACCTATAATGATTACAACAAAATTCGGCGCATCCCCCTTTTTACGAAGAAATCTGAAATGTTTATATACAATGCTTTTGAATTTTGAAGCCATTTATTTGAGGTATTATCCCAGACTTTCGAAAAATAGTATACTTCTAGAACTACAACTCTTTTAATTCACAAAAAAAGGCATGCTATTTCTTTTACATAAACAGTATTTAGATATGTGTAGAAGTAAATTATTTTACGATAATTCCTTTGCTATTTTTAAGGCTATCGTTTTTATACCCGGTGTATAACGTGCACATTTAAATGCCAATCTTATTTTTTTGTATTAAAAGTGCGCGTTATACGCCGGATTTTATGGTATTTTTTTATTTATTTACAGGAGTAAAAATTTAAAGTGCGTGATCTTTTAAGGCTGTTGTGGATTTTAATTCATTTCTAATTGTTTTAAGTGGACACATTACGATCCAACTGACAAAATCCAGTCATAAATTCAAATAATTTTTTTAATAAATGTCTATAATGTCACAAATTTTAAAAGTTCTGAATTTAAAAAAATTTGTAAAACTTTTATGTTTTTTTTATTCACATTCTGATGGAAACTCAAAACTTTATGCTGATTTATCTCAAAAGAAAAAAATATTAATTTTATCTTTATTTAAAATGCTGAGGCATTTTTTGTGCCAAATGCTTTGATATTTTTTCTAACTATTGTTATTAGTATACATAACAAAACTTGGCATGCATTTTGGAATAAAAAATTATTATCTTTTATAAAAAATAGTTGAATTTAGAATGATACATTTTTCAAGAGATTTTCAATAAATATTCATAAAAAAAAGTATTTTACGAATGTCAATCATGTTAGCGAAACCCATAACAACTTTATTACACATACTTTGACGCAACTCTAAATCAAATTTCAAGTGTATACGTCAGTTAAAGTGAGAGTAATAACACATCACTCAATAAATCAGGCCTAACATATAGATGGCTATCTTCTAACTTTTCTAAGCCTAACCTACTAGTACTAACTTTCAAACGGCACGTGTCAAAATTTCGAGAGTATATCTTGTTTAGTTACAAAGTTACAGGGTTTTTGTGGCAACAGTGGCAACTGTTTGGAAACCATGGATGAAAAAGAATTTCGTGTGCTAATCAAACATTGCTTTCTAATGGGGAAAAACACTCTTCAAGCAAAACAATGGCTTGATAAATGTTATCCGGGCTCTGCTTCATCGCAAACAACTGTTAAAAGATGCTGACTTAAAACGTGGTCGTACAGAAGAAACACCTAAATTCTGTTGTTCCAGAAATCATCAAAAAAGTGCATGAAATCGTTTTAGCCGATCTTAATTTGAAGTTGCGTGAGATAGCAGATAATTTAAAGGTATCAGAAAGC